>ML211130.1:0-60019 GCA_004369055.1 Polyporus arcularius HHB13444 | reverse complement strand
GTCGTCGTTCCAGAGGACGTTGTGCTCTCGTGTGGTTGCAAGCTTGTGTGAAACTTAAAAAAAAGTGGAAGCCGGGGCTCCGGCTCACACGGTTCACGCGAAGACGTAAGTTGGCACAAGACTGCGTTGGTCAAGAGTAAGCTACGGGGGTACAGCGGGGAGAGCACAATACGTACCTGCGTTGGTCAAGAGTAAGCTGGAGACCAACGCAGGCGCGAGACGAGGACTATATACAGGAAGAGCAGAATATAAAAGGCTATCCGGAACCCGTATTAGGAAGGTCGGGCGTCTCAAGCACGTGTAACACCAGAACGGGTGTTACAGAGTGGCCTGTTTGGGACTCAAGCTGTGGGAAGGGAGGTTAGCTCGTTGCCACGATACTATACGGCTGCATACGCACGAAGCTTCGGGGACATCCCACCTCGGGGGTACGCCGCCATGCCACAGCATGCCAACCGTGATGATAGAGGTCCCGTCGATGAAGGGGGTGTGCACGCGCGGGATGAGACGCGCCTGCTTTGCAAGCTGCGCCGCTGGGGTGTTCTTGTCCCTGAAGAGCAAGTGTTAGCTAACGGACATTGCAAAGAAAGATACGTACCTGATAGACCATTTATCGGTTTGAGTCGACTTGAGGTGCTTGATAAGTTTGCGGAAGAAGGACCGCGATGCAGAGTTTGCAAACACGCGGTCCTCAACATGATCTGCGTCCTCATCATCGGGTTCTTCATCCGACTCCTCGTCCGACGGTGGTGGAGACCTTCCGCGAGGTGAGCGTTGGCGACGAGGAGGCTCAGGTGCTCCCGGGTTGAGTGACCGACCCCGGCCGGGGCTCTGCGAACGCGCATCCCGCCGCCTGGTTGCGTTACGGGGCACCCAGTACTGGGTCTGCGGAGCGGGCTGTTGGTAGTAGTTCTGCCAGTTCGGCGGGGGAGGTCCCATCGGATGGTCGTATCCGTGAGGCAGCTGGTGGTTGTAGCCTGGTGGTGGCTGCTGCTGCTGCTGCTGGTTGTAGCCCTGGGAGAGACGACGCAACTGGTCGTCGGGGCTGGGAGACGGTGGGAGAGGGGGAGGCATGCTGCACAATTGCACACATATGCGTTGTCAGTGCTTGGAGGGTGACTATATGCGCATTTTACGCGCATATACATGTGTATATGCGCGTAAAACGCGCACTGAGGCGACTCACTGGGGCTGCGGGCGGTTGCTCATGGTTGCTGGACACGGAAGCTTGCTGGACGCGGGTGAGGGACAAGAGGCTGGTGCGGGGAAGAGACTAGAGATGGTGGAAGTCTGAGGGCAGGAGAGAAGAGCCTGTGGGCAGCCTTTATAGGTGCCCGTCCCCGCCCCCCGTGCCGCCGTCGCAAGTGACAGGCAGGAAAGCTTGGGGTAGAGGGTGTTCCCACGATAGCGCGACGCGTCGCGTCGTGTTCCCACGATTGCACGACACGACGCGACGGACTCACGCACGTGATCGCGTCCGCAGGTGACATGCGGGTACCTCGGGTCAGTAGACGCCTGTCTTTGCTCTCTCACCTCCACCGCTCGGTCCTCCTACTGGATGGCCCGTCTACTGCTATTTCTGCTTGTCTTTCTACTACTCTTTGCTATGCCGACATGCCCGGAGTGCGACGAAGAGTTCACTCGGTACGGTGCTCACGCATCCCGGTGCAAGGCTCTTATCAATGCCCTCAACAACGCACCCGCGAACAAGCGCAAGCACGAGGAAGAGGTGCTGGAGCGTATCAGGAAGCAGAGGAGATTGGACGAGGAGCAGCAAGCACGGGAGGAGGCAGAACGGGCTGAGCGGGAGCGTCGACAGGTGCGGGCCGTGCGGCAATTTGTATGCACTGATTCGCATCGTGCTGACCAGTGTATAGCGTGAGATTGAGGAGCTACAAGCTCCCATTGAGCTCTTCACTCGCTCGGGACGTCGTCGAGTTGCTCCGAGGCGGGTGAAGGACATGCAGCCAACCACCCTGGCTGGGCTGCCTGAACAGCTGCGTCCGCGCCCGCCGCCTCCTCCTCCACCTGCTGCCATAGTACCCGATCCTCCACACATCCCGACACCACCCCCTGTACCTCCTCCAGAGCCCGTGAATACACGACCCAATCGCTTTGGAGTCTTTCGACAATACTTCCCGTCAATCCCGCTGCGCGATCCGGAGGATGGCTTGACCATCAACGCTTTCACAGATACCCGCACCCACACTCGTCCACCACCATCCCTCAAAGAGCGCGATCCGATACGTCCGTTTGGGACGCGTCTGGTCACAGCTCTCGACTCTGCTGCAACGACCACGTTCGCCCCGTTCAAGAACATCAGTATACTCCGCTGCATGCGATGGCTGTATACAGGAGGGTCATACAAGACCCCGGACGAGCTCAGTCGCCTGATCCGGGAGGTATTCATGGCACCGGAGTACTGCCGCGAGCACCTTGACGGCTTTGATGCGGCTCGCGAGAACCAGAAGCTTGACAAGTTTCTCGCAATGTCCAGCGCGTTCTCGGCGGACGATGGGTGGCGTCAGGCAAGCGTTGAGATCAGCTTACCCAAAGAAGGTGTGAGCCATCCAAGCGAGGAGGCAGCCCCAAAATTCAAGGTCGAGAACATCTTCTTGCGGTCCTTATCGGAGGTTATGAAAGCCGGGTACCAGGACATCCGCGCCTCGCGCTTCCACATGTTCCCATTCCGACTCTTCTGGCAGCGACGACCTTCGTCTCCTGGGATGCCACCTCCCCCTCCTATGCAGCTATGGTCCGACACCTACAACTCCGATGCGATGATCGAAGAGCACGAGAAGATCCAGGAGAAGGCGCGTGTAGACCGTGAGCCAGGCGATGCCGATGACGTTGAATACGTCGTTGCGCCGATACTCCTATACTCCGATTCCACCCATCTCGCAAGCTTCGGAACAGCGGCTCTGTGGCCGATTTACTCATTCTTCGGCGCGCTGACGAAGTACATACGATGCCGTCCGAACGCGTTCGCAGCTCACCACCTTGCTTATATTCCATCAGTAAGTAACTGTCATCTACTGTCGTCAAGGCTTCTAACGCCAATCTTTTTAGCTGCCTGCAACAATCCAGAAGGCGTATCAAGATATCTATGGCACACCTGCATCTGTGGCGACCCTCCGGCTCTGCAAGCGCGACTTGATGCAGCAAATCTGGCATCTGCTTCTTGATGAGGAGTTCATCAAGGCTTACGTCCACGGCATGCTCGTCAAGTGCGGTGACGGTATCACTCGCCGTCTCTTCCCGCGGATACCGCAATACTCAGCTGACTACCCTGAGAAGTGGGTTACCGTGCGCATATGTAATGACCTCGCTGACCTTGCTTGATAGGTGCCTCATTGCTTGCATCAAACATCTCGCTGGATTCCCCTGCCCGGCATGTCTGATGCCCAAGGACGACATCGACAAGATGGGTACCGTCAACGATATGAAGAACCGGACCCGCCTCCGTCGGACTCTTGCGCACAACCGGTATGTGAGCGAGATCGTGAAGTCAGCAAGGAAGAAGATCTTCGAACAAGGTGCTGCCCCTGAAGGTGCGACTGTCGACGATGCTCTCAAGCTCACTTCAATCACGTCCTCTCGGGTAAGACAAGTTTCCCCTGGTACATGTGGCGAGTTTCTCATGAGTTGGACAGAGCGCATTTGCCGACAAGCTTGCCGAGTTTGGGCTGAACGTCTACGACCTCCTCGTGCCCGACCTCATGCACGAGTTCGAACTCGGCGTCTGGAAGGCCGTCTTCACGCACCTTGTCCGGGTTCTGATCGCAGCCGGCGGCGATCGTGTGCAGGAAATGGACAGGCGGTACGTTCTATTTCGAGTCCTAGTTGTCGTGTTCTTGATGCTAATCCCGCCAACAGCTTCTCCCTCATGCCGACATTTGGCCGCGACACCATCCGACGGTTTGGCGCAAATATGTCCGCAATGAAGAAGCTCGCTGCCCGTGATTTTGAGGACATCCTCCAAGTGCGTGGTTGAGTCACGACTCATGCATCTCCTACTCATGATGTTGCAGTGCTCCTACTTCGCCTTCGAGGGACTCCTAGACCCGCCATACAACGACTACGTATTGAAGCTCATATTCATGCTCGCCACCTGGCACTCCCTTGCCAAGCTCCGACTGCATTCGGAGGATACGCTCACGTTTTTCGAACAGATCACAAAGATGCTCGGCACCGCCATGCGCGCGTTCGAGCGACACGTGTGCTCGGCATTCGATACCAAGGAACTACCGTCCGAAACGATGGCCCGGCAGCGGCGTGCAGCAGCGAAGTCAGCAGCAGCAGCGACGTCAGCAGCAGCAGCAACATCAGCAGCAACAGCGACGTCAGCAGGACCATCGACGTCAGCAGGACCGGCGACGTCAGCAGGACCCGCTCCCACAGCAGCCTCGGGACAGCAAGCGCCAGCCAACGATGCATCGACTACACCCACACCTGCGACTGCTGGCAGAAGGAAGAAGGCACCTGCTCGAAGCGCGAAACGGAGAAAGTTCAATGGCATGCACACCTACAAGTACCATCGCCTAGGTGACTATCCAGCATCCATCCGACGCCACGGTACCACCGACAACACAAGTACGCAACCCGTGAGTACACATTTTATGTACAGAAATATCTCAAGGCTGAGCACGTCCAGGGCGAACTCGAGCACAAGCGAGTCAAGCGCTTTTACGCACTCACCAACAAGAACGTCAAGTTCGCCTGGCAGATTGCCCGTCTGCAGCGCCGGCAACAATACCTCAACCGCGAGGGGCTTCCTGACATCGCTTCCAAGAAGACCAAGAGGAAGAAGCGGCAGCAGCGGGCGTGCTACGTGCGCGTCCCTCTCCGCGCGCCCTTGCAGGTTCCCTTCACGGCTGAGGAGCCCCTGGCGCCGAGTTCGCCCAAGGAGCACACGCAGATCTCCGAGGAGCAAGCCGCCTCCGTCCACATCCCTAGCCTCATCGCTGAGAACAATGACGACCCCTCGTTCACCAGCTTTCGTACTATGCTCGACGTCCACCTGTTCCAGCGCCTCGAGGCCCTGGCTGGGCGTTCAACCACTCGCGAGCCCACCGTGCAAGAACGCCGGACTCTCCGGGTCGACAAGGATGTCCTGTGGCTTCACAAGGTGATGCGCGTGAACTGGACGTCGTATGACATGCGGCGCGAACAAAGCTCTGTCAATCCCCGCACACATCCCGAGATCATGATGCTCGCGCCGTCTGGCTCATCACATCCCTACCTCTACGCCCGCGTCGTCGCTATCTTCCATGTCAATACGTTCGTGGCTGACGCGCAAGCTATGATGCAACCAGAGCCTCGGTTGCTGCAAGTCCTATGGGTGCGGTGGTACGATCTCGACACTTCACGACCGGGCGGCTTCGAGTACTGCCGCCCGCATCGTCTCAAGTTCGCAGCCCTTGACGACAAGCCGTTCGGCTTCATCTCTCCTGAGCAGGTGCTGCGGGATGTTCACATTGTACCCGCGCCATACTACGGCCGTGCCGACACCCCGTCGTTACCTTACCGCGTCGTGCAGCGCACCGCGAGGCGGCGAACGGTCGATGAAGCAGACGAGAGCGATGAGCAACTGCTCAAGCAAGACTACAAGTTCTACTACGTCGCCATGTACGTACTTGCGCCGTCTGATTTGTGCATGCGACTTCGCTAATCATCGGTGCTGCAGGTGGAGTGATCGGGACCTGTTCATGCGGTTCCTAGGTGGCGGTGTGGGTCACGAAGAACATCAGGACGACGAAGGTATACCGGCGATGGAGATTGACGAGGAAATGGCTGAAGAGGGGTCATCCCATACTGCGGCGGCGCCGCGGGAGGATGAGGTTGTGTCCGACGAGGAAGAGCCCGAAGGCGCATACGTACCTTCCGAGGACGAGGGAGATGACGAAGAGGAGTATGAAGAGGACGAGGACAGAGACGGTAACGGAGAGGAGGAGGAGGAGGAGGAGGAGGAGCCTGATTTAGGTCCAGAAGACGGGGAGGCGGACGAGGAAGTGGACGAATACGAGCTGGATAATTACGCGCCATACTGAGCACATCATACATCAGAGTCTCTTATTACCAGGTCACGTCCCTACTGGCCTGCTGCGTCTCTGGACGACCCTCTCTCCCTCTCTCCCTCTCGGTCGTGTCCACTCGAGTGCATCAGCCGGTGAGCGAAGCATTCGCCCGCACGAACGCCAATCAGTCGGACGATTGCAAGCGACTACTGAGATTGCGGCGTTCTTGGAGACGCTTGCGAGCGCCATCGAGAGCGCGTGAGATTGGCATACGCCCAATCGGGCTCAAGCTATACGGGTTTTTGCTGATGCACGATCCACACACGGCTGGGTTCCGTTAGCGTGCAGATGGATCCTCCGAACCGAGACAGTTATAATTTCAAGTACGCACAATACACTACAGTACTACACACGACCAAGCCACGATTCTACAATCACACGTGTCCCCGAGAAACGCCTAGCGAGGATCCCCAGTAAGTATATCCCCAACCTACGCAGCAAAGCAAGAATAGCAATTCCACTCTGGTTCAGGTCAGGCTTCAACCATAGCAGGGTGATGTGGATCGAGGTTGAAGTTCAGCTGCGGTGAATCCGGAACCATAGAAAGCTCATCCGAGCTCTGCGACTGTTGGCTCGGGGACGGGATTATCGCAGGCATGCTCCGTGCCTGCACGAACTCCTTCCCGCATGTTTGGGACAGGTAGTCGGTCAGCATCTTGCCGTATTGCTCTGTTGAGACCCGAGATGAGTACGTGGTCAAATCCGCCACACAGCAACGGGGACTTACGAGCATGAGGGAAGCTCTCGCCGATGTCCGTGATTACAGTTCTGCGAGGCCGTCAGCATGCGCGCGGAAGGGCATCACAGTGACATTGCGAGAGCGCACCTAATGAAGTCGATTTCGGTTTTGAGTGCGGTGATGTGCTCTTGGCTCTTCGCGTCAAGAGCTGACCGCAAGAAGCGGATCAGCACGCGGCATGCAGCGAACCAGCACACCTGTAGGCTCAATGAATCCGGTGGCTCGTCTCAAAGTCATGCGACTGGACTCACCATGGGGAACACTCCCAATGTCGCCAAGTTGTGGCTCGTAGAATACGCCGAGTGAAGCAGATCCAGAATTGCACGTGAGGAGGCCAGGATTTTGCAGGACGACACGCAAGCCGGCTGTCCGACATGGGCATGTCCTTCGTGTAGTATGATAGTCGCGCTGTGTGTTCGTAGTTAACAGAGGGTTGGCGCGGAAACACGTGAGAGGTCGCTCACAAATATGTACTAGACAACGCGGTCAGTAGAGAGCCGTCGATCGTTCCACCTGCCATGGGGTCCCTAAGGTGCGGTGGGAATGATTCCCGGAATGTGACAATCAGATCGTCAAGCTCCCTGAACGCGCGCGTAGTCGTGGTTAGCCCTAGGCCGGGCCGCGGGAGGCCAGGTAAACCATTGGGGTCCGGTTGATAGTCGGGGTCGCCACGATGTTTCTTGGCCTTGTAACGGCAGTTGAAGAGTTTGATCTTGGAGAGGAGCATGGTCGCCTTCACATGCAAAACGAATGAGTCGACCTGTTCTTCGGGTTGTGTCTCGATGACATGGTGATCGTGAGACCACTGACGATCCAGTGGGGGGACCAGGATCTGCGGACTCTCCGTCAGAACATTATCGCATCAATTCGCCCAGCATTCTCACCCCCCTGTCGAACTGTTCGGCGCATACAGGGAGCATCTGGCAGATGTCTTCGTCGTCCAGGAATGTGGCGAAGCTGTTGATTGATGTGAAATGGCGCTCCATCATGTAGGCTAGAATTGTGGTCAGCACAGAAGAATACGAACTCTACAAACACGACATACCTATCCAGAAGGTGTTGCGGCGCATTTCATCTTCAATGACATTAGTCGCCGGGAGTATGATGGATGAGCGTGACATGCTGGACGTGGAGATACTCTCAAAAGGCGGGCACATGTTCAGCCCACATGGAACAGCATAGCGGAGGGACACGGCGAACGCGACGCATGCCTGCGGGGAGATCAGCATATTCGCTGCGCCAAAGGGATATGTCATGTGCTTACCTCAGACCACCGCGCATTGTACCAGTACCACGAAGCAATGATGACTTGCGCTGACACGGGCTTGAACAGTCTGCTATGCCAGCGGAGAGATTGACCGCTTACCTTGAAGAGACTCGAATATGTTACTGGTGGCTCGCAGAGATGCAGCTAGCGCATTTTTGGCAGCTCGTATTTGGATCTCTGCGAACGTATCACCTAGGCCATCGATGACAGCATTCGCGTCTGGGCTTTGGTGAGAAGGATCCGCACAAACGAGAGGACGTTGCGTACCGGATGGCATGTGAGTGATTGCCGCCGTGTACATGCTTCCCATGGCGCACATCGCATGCAAGGTGGCAGGCAGCGGGAATTTGGGATGTGTCGGTGGGAGAGACAACGATGCGAGGAACGTCGGTGCATGGAACATACGACCAGCCAGGGGAGTGAAGTTGAAGTATGCCTCGACCCTGCCACGATGTCAAGTGAGAACCACACTGGCAGCCATCACGGCCGACTCACAGGTGACGCAGTGTAGAAAGATTTGGCAGGTGTCGCGGCCAGCTCGGGGTCATCATATCCATACGATTATAGCTACCATTCGAGGTGTAGCCTAACGGAGCAGGTGTTCCCAAGAAGGCAGCAATGCCCGCGAGGTCGTCCAAAGGTGAACTATTAGGAGATGGCATTGTGCCCAACGGATCCACTGGCGATGAATTGTCATTGAGATCGAATGAGTCGCTTTGGAAGCCGAAATATAGCGAGGCAGAGTCGAAGGAGCTGACTGCAGACCCTGCCCGAGTCGGGACAACTGCTTTATCGGTGGGCGATGCTTGGTCCTTCTCCTGCAGAAGAGCCTCCAATTCCGCTAGGAGCGGGGTCAGTGCGTGCTTACCGTAGGTTGACACCGCTTGACTCACATATCCTGTTCTCGAGTCGTTCAAATCTGTTCTTGGGCTCAGTTGTATCGACGACGCTGGGCTCCGATACTGTAACCACAAGGAGTCAGCGCTGACCACACCGCCGGAAGACCGCTCTTACCTTCATCGAATGTGCACTCTGGGTGGGGAGGGTGCTCCGTGCCTGGTGGGGCATGGGCGACGGCGTACGCATGTGATCGTACACAAGTCGAGCAGCTCGGTCTCTTCGCATCACTGTCAGAAACAAGCGCCGGTATATTCAGCTAGGCTCGGGCATCGGGCATGCCTCGGGGATGGTTGGTGAGCGATGCCTACCATTTCTACAGTGCATGTCACGTCAGTAAAATGTGCATAGGGGTCGGTGAGACTGGTGAGGCTCACCAGCTTGCGTCGCCGACACTGGTGACACGCCTGAACAGGGTCTTCGGTCAGGACTGATACATCCAGGGAAGAGCAGGGCATATGCCGAGATTACCTGATTTCTGCGCAGCACCTGCGCATTCTGGTAAGCCGCCGTGGACGACCGCGTGGAAGCGGACGAAGGGGAGGTCGCAGAGGATGCCTTGGGCATGGCGATGGTCGTTGTAAGAGGAAGAGTTACAGAGGAGTGTGGCGTCCCAAGCCGCGGCTTCGTAAGTATAAGTAGGATGACAAACGCGCAACAACACCGGAAGCTCTTCTATAGACGCTACGTATAGTAGTCGAGCGCCATACTTCGCGATAGGCGTAGGTATTTCAGTGATCGCCTGGCTGTCTCGGAAGAATGGAGCGCTGCATGGAATAGCTATCTCTGCCACATACTAGCTAGGTAGCCAAACTCAAGCTGATAACCAGCCCTCCAGTGGACCCTAGGGTACCCCAGCACTGCTTCAGGATCTGGTATCTTGGCTGAGGGTCCCATTTCGAAGCACGAGTGGTCCGCCAGCTGAACCGAACTGTAAGCACCATGCTCGCGGACTTTATCACCAGCCGCAGTGTTCACCAGGCAGCAGCAGGTATCCAGAGTACCATTCCATCATAGTGAGTTGTCAGATTACGTGCGTACTGGAGGCAGGTAGAGACAGAGAGAGAGATGCCCGATGCGATCTCTGAATCGCGGATGCTTTCAGGAGGCCCGTATGGCGCCTATCGGACACCGGGGGCCCGCAACCGGTGCACATGAGACTCGCTCGTATCGCGCAGGTCTCGCTGGGATCGTTTATCCCACTTCTCGTCGACGTCGGCATCCCGTTTACACGGACATGTATCCCGACCCCGCCATTCTCACGACAGCAATATATAGCCCGGTGAACAGAGAGCTGCCCCCTCCTTGACCGCGCCATCGACGACCTCGAACTCCGAGCTAGGAACGTTCCACATTGAATAAGTAACATCGCAATATCAGCCATGAAGATCGATTGGAACAAGGTCGAGCAGCCGGAGATCGTCTTCCAGCGGTTCCCAAGTCGCAGATCAGTGGTCTATGGGTCCAAGGGGATCGTCGCGGCATCCCAGCCATTAGCGGTAGAGGCCGGCCTCGAGATCCTCAGGAAGGGTGGCAATGCAGGTGATGCTTCTTCTCCCGGTTAACCACAGCCTCACCTCACCACCGTGAATTCTTTCAGCTGATGCCGCCGTTGCCACGTCCGCTGCCCTGAACGTTACTGAGCCCAGCTGTTGCGGTATCGGAGGGTAAGCAGCGAGCAGTATTGCGACCCGTGTACCTTTGGCTCAGTCTCCCTGTAGAGACGCCTTCTGTCTATTCTACGACGCTCAGACGAAGACCGTCAAGGCACTGAACGGTTCAGGGCGTTCGCCGGCAAAGCTGACTATCGACCATGTACGGAGTCAGGGTGTTACGGGCAACAGCATCCCTGGCACCAATCTCAACTCTGTGACCGTTCCAGGCAGGTGGCATCGTCAGACTTCCGGCGTGGTTGCTGACTTCATTTGGCACTCAGGTTGCGCCGCTGCATGGGTTGACACTGTCGAGAAACTGGGCAGTGGCAAGCTGTCAGTCGCGGATGTCCTAGAGCCTGCCATCAGGCTCGCCGAGGGAGGGTACGTATTTCGGCTCTCGTCAATTGTTACAAGCTGACCTTCAATATTCCGCAGCTTCCCAGTGACCGAGATAAATAGCTTCGCATACCAGCGCTCGTATCCCCTGATCAAGAACGCATCCCCGAATGGCGATGAGATGCTGCTCGACGGGAAGGCGCCCCTCCCAGGGCAATTCATGAAGCTGACCAACCTGGCCAAGACCTTCCGCGAGGTAGCGGAGAAAGGCAAGGATGGATTCTACAAGGGCCGCGTTGCGGAAGCTATCGTCGAGCTCATCAAGAGCAAGGGCGGTGTGATGGAGCTTGAAGACCTTGCGTCGCACAAGACGGACTTTGTGGAGCCCATCAAGTATACGTTCAACGAGGAGGTCACTGTCTACGAGGTTGGTGCGATTCAGGGCGCTATGGAGGAACGTCGAGGCTGACTTTACGGTAGTGCCCACCGAACGGTCAGGGTCTCACTGCGCTCCTTGCACTGGGTATCTTGGACAACGTCGAGGCGCAAGGCAAAATCAGCTCGTTGCTCGAATTGGAACACAACTCGGCCGAGTACTTGCACGTCCTCGTCGAGGCTATGAGGTATGCGTCCGTCGTTCGGGCGAGCCAGGGGATTAATCACTCATTGCTATTGCCAGGCTTGCCTTCGCAGATAGCCAGCACTACATCACCGACCCTGCGTTCAGTAACATACCGGTCAAGGAGCTCCTCAGCAAGGTCGATAATGGGTTTCCCCGTCTCTCTCGCACAACGTTGACACCATCGATAGGAGTACCTGGCCTCGAGAGCAGCCCTCATTGACACCACCAAGTCTAACCCGAAAGTCGTCCACGTAAGTACCCACAGACCACTCGGGCATTCATTGGCCTGATTTCGCTGCTCTGCAGGGCAACCCTGTCCACTCCTCCGACACCGTGTACTTTACCGTAGCGGACCAGTACGGGAACGCTTGCAGCTACATTCAGAGCAACTACGCCGGTGCGTTCTCAGTGTGTTCTCCACTAACATCCCTCTAACCCCACTTACCTTACTTTCCCGCAGGGTTCGGCACGGCTGGTACGGAGGCTCTCTGCCCGCATCGCCAACTTCTCCTCATTTGTCTTTTGCAGCGGTACCGAAGGGCTGCGGCTTCACCCTCCAGAACCGTGGGTCGAACTTCAACCTTACCCCCGGACACTCGAACGCTCTCCAGGTACGCGCAACCATACCATTCACAGAACAACCACGAACAAAGTCTGTATGTCTATTGACACATCACCGCTCCCGCAGGGCGGAAAGCGGCCATACCACACGATCATCCCAGCGATGGCACTCCGTGGGGACGAGCTATTCCTGAGCTACGGCGTCATGGGCGGCTTCATGCAGGTGCCGGCCGCTCCCTCTTACCTGCTCACGCTGCTGCTGACGAGTGCATATGCGTGACAAAGCCGCAAGGCCACGTCCAGGTCCTGCTGAACATCCTCCGCGGCTACGGCGTGCAGGCCGCGCTCGACGCGCCGCGGTTCTGCATCTCCGCGGGCAGCCCGGAGACGGAGAGCAACCAGAGCGGGCAGTCGGGCGACATCAACAGCGAGGTGTACTTTGAGGAGGGCATCGCGGACGAGGTCATCGAGAAGCTGCGCGGTACGTGTCTCTCTCTGGCTTGCGAGGACGGTGCTGATGATGGACCCTATGGCGGCAGAGATGGGACACGACGCGCGCCATGCTGCGGGCCTGAAGAGGAGCATGTTCGGACGCGGGCAGGTCATCCAGAAGCTGAACGACAAGTCCGGCCGGACCGTCTGGGCAGCTGGCTCTGACCCGCGTGCGGACGGTCATGCAGCAGCACAAATCTAGCCTTTGAGACCGTCCGTATCAGCGGGAGGAAGTCTGCGAAAGGAGTCCTTGAATAGCAATAATGTATATGGATCTCGGGATGGAGCGTGTGTATCTGATACCTGTGTACTACTATGTGAGGTCGTATGTACGTACGTGGCAATTATACAGTGGTTACAAGATAGCATACAATCGCGACGCGATTCCGCCACATACCCCAGCGCACGCTATGTCACACAACTTTGTCAGGGTATTATCTCGACGGATGATGGGAAGCGAGGGAATGGGGGGGGGGTCTTTGGAGGGAGGCTACATCCACCTCCCGCGATGTCGCTCGCTGCCCTGCATACCCTTCAACCTGTACTCGCGCAGCTCCTTCGTCCGATCAGGACCGGTGATCTTGTTCCAACCAGCGAGGGGCACGATGACGGCCGTCATGTTGTCGTCGCTTCCCATCTCTTCTGCGAAGGTGAGTATACGGTCAGCGGCGACCTTCGGCGTCAGCGCCCCTCGTGCCAGGTCCGAGACCTCTTCATCTGACACGACCGAAGACACGCCGTCAGAGAGGAGGGTTAGGTGAGAGTACTTCGGACCTGGGCGGATACGGTGTCAGCGACAGATGCCGTACGACGCTACAAACTGACCTTCAAGGAGCATGTGCCGGACCTCAGGCTCTGGTGTGACGCCAAAGGGCTTGAACTTGAGGTCCCCGAGGCTATGTGTAAGGCATGAGGTTTAGCAACACGCACAAAAAAATCACGCGATCCAACGCACCAGCGAGTGTTTGCGAGAGCACCCATCCAGCTACAGATGTCAGAGTCAGAAGCGTGCTCCCGTAATATGGTCCAGTCCCTCTTACCGGACTTCACCAAACGAATCTGTTGTCAGCCCGCCCATCATACGGCGCAGTCGCTGAGACTCCACACGCGCTTCCGCATGGTGGTTTTCAGTCAACGGGGTGACTCTACCCGCGTCCGTGGAAGTGAGGAGAACGCGGGTGTCCCTGGCGGAGAGCATCAGCAAGCCCGCCCCTAGAGCTGAAGCGAGATGAACACTCACCCTACATGTGCGACTGTAAGAGCAAGCTGCGTTGCTTGGAAGAAACCCATGTTGTCGAGAGACTTCAGCAGGACGACCGACGATGTCGCACCGCATTCCTTCGCCTCCTTCTCCTCGGAGAGGATCTTGTCGACCTGACATCGCGAGCGTCAGGACACACACACAGGATCTGCGGAAGTGACGCCCCGCAAATCGCTTCGGCGAGTCGACGGACTGACAGGAAAATTGCGTAACGGTCACCTGCCCGGCTGATGTCTCGGACAGCCAGGCTCTTTTCGTGCATGTGAAGTGAGCGTTGTAAATCCTGACACAGTACGTTCTGGGTCCGCCGCATAGTCGCGGTGCGGAAGATCCAGTGGCTGAGGAGGCATCGAGCTCGCACTCTCCGAGGCTTCTATCCCACGACAGTACTTGCAAATGTGACAGGTGGAGCAACACCCCGCCTGCAGGTCGGTTTTCCCTCCAATGACCACTTCGAAGTGTCTGTCTCATGACGAGAAATATATGTACCAGAACATAGAGCAAGCGGAATGGTGCAGCGACGGGCAGACCGAGTTTTGCACGGTTGTCGCACTTTGCAAGTACTGTCGTGGCATAGTAAGGATCCAGGAGCCCTCTTTGGCGTTGACTGAGCGGCAGCGGCCCGGCTGGTCTGGGCAGCAGCTTGATCCATGGTACTACCAGAGTGACCTGTCCGACCACACAGACCGAATGGCTCGCAGCCAGAGGTGATCAAGCGAAATGGGGGAATATGTTCAATCGTATACAGTAGGTCTGACTGACCTCAAAGAACGCAAGCGTGGCACGAGCCTCGAGATCCATTTCTTCCTGGAAGGTCGGTGCGGTCGGTTCTATCCACGGAGCCAGTGCGCCGCCGTTGAACCGCCTGAAGTACCCGCCGAGCTCCTTCGCCCATGCGTACACCTCAGGTACCTGAGACTTGTGCACATTCTCGAGCAGGCCATGCAGTTCTTGGCGAAGGAACTGCGAGACGGTCGACCCTCCGTGCCCGTCGTAGATGCCGACGAAGAGTACTTGGCGTGCTATTGATGGTGGCAGAGCCGAGGGATCCCAGTCGAGGTCGTGCGCCTTTTTCAAGGTGAGCCTGATCTCCTCCGGCTCAAGGGATAGCGCAGAGTAGGAATAGAAGTCTTCCTGGTACCTGCGGGCGACGCAAGGACTCACAGGTTACCCCGCATTTCACGTGTCGCGTAAAATGACTCTGTACCTGCGTTCACCCCGCGAGTTTGCGGCTCCAATGAAATTGGGATTGTTCAGGAGGAACCGGCCCATGCCGCCTGCTAGAAGAGATGCATTGGCATGCCGTCATCGCAAGACTGGCAACGGAAATACCTGGGGTGCAGATGCGAACGTAGTCATGATAACGAGCGGAACGATGTTGCGGGAGACGCGGTAGGGAGCGGAGCAACGAAGGCGACCTGGACGGGAGAAAGCACGCCATGCATACAGGCAATGGCTGCCGAAGGGCACATCGAGCAGAAGCACGGGCAGAGAGACGAGGAAACCGACGAGAGGACAGTGCAAATAAGTCAATTAATGCCAGTTAATGCCCGACGCGGTCCCAGCTGCAACCCTAACCTCAGCCAACCACCTCGGAGCGCTCGTCCTCCCCCACTTTGATCCCACTCTACTACTCGACAGTCGGCGAGTTTAACAACGTAACGACGCGTGATCGTGATGTCCAGAGCGCAGGGATCCCAATATTAATACTCCAGGATGTACGACAAATTTCATAGAAGTAAGCCCACCTCTACAGGAGCGACTGAGGTCACGACGCATTACAGTGTAAGATGCTCGTCTGCCGACCTCGCCGCTGTTCTGAGATAGCCACGGTGTTGATGGAGGACGATTCGTCATGCCATACCTTTCAGGAGAACTTTCCCTCGGCCTGGCTACTGCTCAGCACTTCAGTACCGGTCAGTCAGTAAGTACTTGTTCTAGCGTCAAAAAAACCTCCGTAACCACCTGATCATCTGAGAAGCTCCCCCAATATCCCCTCAACCCTCTCCGACAGACTCTCGCAGGCAGAAGGAATCATGAACCATCAAATTTTGAGAGCCACATGTCTTACGACCGACTCAATTCCCAATCAGCTCCAATCACAACGTTTGCAGAAATCATCATCGGGCGCTCCATCCGAGCCATACAAAAGAGACATCCGCGTCCTCCGTAGTCCCCTGGGTCTCCCAGACTCGTTGCGGAGCCGCTAGACATACCTTTGGTATAGTATGGCCTTCCCCACTCGTCTTCTCATTGCTATCTGCGCAGCCTCTCTGGTCGTCGCCAAACCGCCCAGTACCGTTCACAGCGCGTCTTCGTACGCTGGCTCCACGGTCACTGCTGTGTTCCCGCCGCCTGATGCGACAGATACGTTCATAGATACCTACTTTCCTGGTCCAGAGGAAGTTGGGTTCGCGGGACCCACCCCGAGTACGTTCGGTCCTCCCTCCATCTGTCTGTGTACTCTTCCTAACCGACCGTTTGTACCATAGCGGGCGACGAGCCATTTGTGGTTGAGACCGCACCCGTCGCGCCTCAGAAGGGTGATGTCTATCCTCTGGTAAACCCCGCAGACGCGGATGCGTCCTCGAAGAAGTCGTCTTCCTTCAACCCCATGCAGTACTGGGGCAACCTTTCTCCGTGGTGGTCCGTCGGCGACTTCTTCGGCCTCAAGGACACCTCTTCCATCGTGCCTTCGGGATGCGAGCTGACCCAGGTGCACCTTCTGCACCGTCACGGGGCTCGCTATCCAGAGGTGGGATCGAGTCATGCCGCTTTTGCCGCGAAGCTTCACGCTGCTGCGAACTCGACCGGCTTCAGCGCTTCAGGTCCTCTCGACTTCTTGAACACTTGGACCTACAAATTGGGCGCGGAGTTGCTCACTCCTTTTGGACGCGAGCAACTGTAAGTTCTGTCTTCGCTCATTTGCACAGAGAAGCGTCTGACCTCAGCTCGTCTAGCTTCGACCTCGGTGTCGCCTTCCGGGTCAAGTATGGGCATCTGTTGAACGGGTTCACCGACCTGCCAGTTTTCCGCACAACTTCGGAAGGTATATTGTCTGCAGTACTACGTATGCGAACTACGATCTAACATTCACTCGCCCAGCTCGGATGGTTGACTCCGCGTGAGTTAATAGTGCACAGTGTGCGCCCGAGCTTGACTGACTCCGGCACAGCCTCCACTTCTCCGCAGGTTTTTTTGGCGTCCAGCAATACCAGACTTCCTACCATCAGTCGATCGCCATTGAGGACACGGGTTTCTACAGCTCGCTCAACCCCTGGGAGAACTGCGCCAATGCGAACAACGACGTATCCGCCATTGGGTATGAAGCAGCCCAGAACTGGACCGCTATCTACCTGAAGGACGCCCTGCCGCGTCTACAGAAGTACGTCACCGGTGTCGAGCTTGACTATGCGAGCGTGCAGGCTATGCAAGAGCTCTGCCCGTACGAGACCGTGGCTCTTGGCTACTCTGCGTTCTGCGACTTGTTCACTGAGGAGGAGTGGAAGGGCTACGAGTACGCCATCGGTGGGTTTGTCTGAATGCCGTGATAGATGACTGTGCTGAAGAAGATTGCAGATCTCGAGCTTTGGTACAGTTACGGCCCCGGCAACCCTACCACTGCCGCGCAGGGCATCGGCTACGTCCAGGAGCTGGTCGCCCGTCTTACGCAGACACCATTGACCGACTTCTCCACGGGCGTGAACCGCACTTTGGACGAGAGCAACGTCACGTTCCCTTTTAACCAGCCGATCTACGTCGACGCCTCGCATGATACTGTCATTTCGAGCAGTGCGTCCGTCACTCCCCTGAAGCGGGCCATACTAACGGAAGCTTCACAGTTCTTGTCGCTCTGAACTTCACGACAATGGCGGCTGGTGGCCCCCTCCCGGTCGACCGCATCCCGAAGAAGCAGGTACGCTTGCGACACACACCGTACGGCCGGATGTGTTCTCACTCTTCTCATCTTAGACCTACGTCGCCTCGCGCATTGTGCCCTTCGCTACCCACCTCACCGGACAGGTGATGTCTTGCCCCGCATCCGACAACTCTGGTAACAAGGAGTTCTACATCCGGTTCATTTTGAACGACGGCGTTGTGCCCTTGACCGGCATTAACCACTGCACGGAGAACAAGGACGGCTTGTGCCCCGTGGACAAGTTCGTCCAGGGTTTGCAGGAACGAATTGCGGAGGTCGACTACCAGTATGACTGTTTTGCGAACTACACCATTCCCTGGCCTGATCCGATTATTGACGGGCGGATGAAGCAGTGAAGCCCTAGGATTGTTGACTAGTGATCATCTCTATCTTACTACCCGAGAGCCTAGCAATACTACTCACAATTTCTCATGTCACTGTGGATTACGAGGCAAACTTCGTGTGTCCGTGACGGGCTATTACCCATGCTTGCGTCGATGCTGATGACCATTGACCATAGCCCGGGAGCGGCAGGAGGTTACGATCATGTGCGGCACGAAGTGCCAACCCTAGGCTAGGGGCAAGCTATTTAGTCATCCGCGGTGCGCCCCGATCGTGGCGATATTTACGGAAGTCGCGCAGGACTCGTCCTCCTCCTCCTTCTCCTCCCTCCCTCTTCCTCTATGCTTTCTCGCCACCTTCGCCTGCGCGCGGCTGCGCTCGCACGCCGACGGGCTGCGCCCGCCATTACGCCGACAAGATTTGCACGCCTATACGCTACGCCCTCTGACAATCACCCCACGCCCGACCGGAAGCCCCCGACCGACTCGAAGGCTCCGGAGGAGAGCGGGAAGGACAAGGAGGGGCAGGTCGAGAACAAGCACACCGAGGGGAAGGATGCCGAGCAGAAGGAGGAGCCGCTGAAGGGTCTGGAGGGCTTTTTCCAGCGGTACCACCAGCAACGGCAGGAGACGCGGCAGGAGACGGCCTCTGACAAGAAGTCCTCCTCGGAGAACAAGCAAGAGGGGAGGCGGAACAAGCAGGAGAACCCGAATAACAACCCCTTAAATCCCAACCAGCTCGCGCTCCTTGCTACCACTGCTGCCATCTTCTTCGCTCTGTCCTCGACTTCGTACCCTTCGTCAAGGGAGATTACATGGCAGGAGTTCCGGACAGCGTTCTTGGACAAGGGTCTCGTCGACAGCCTGACGGTGGTGAACCGCTCGAAGGTCCGTGTCAAGCTCCACTCGAATGCTACGGGCGCAATGTACCCGAATTCTGCTGGCGGAGGGGAATACTACTTCTCCATTGGCTCCGTAGAGGCGTTCGAGAGGAAGCTGGACGAGGCGCAGAACGAGCTCCGGATTCCCTCGCACGAGCGCATCCCGGTTTCCTACCATGAGGAGGTCTCCACCTTCAACTACCTCCTCAGCTTTGGCCCTACCCTCCTCTTCGCTGGCATCATGATCTACCTCTCGCGTCGTGCAGGCGGTGCGGGAAGCGGCGGCGGAGGCATCTTCAGTGTAGGCAAGAGCAAGGCCAAGATGTTCAACAACGAGACCGACGTCAAGGTCCGCTTTGAGAACATCGCTGGCATGGACGAGGCCAAGGCCGAGATCATGGAGTTCGTATCCTTCCTCAAGGAGCCTACTCGGTACGAGCGACTTGGTGCGAAGATTCCTCGTGGTGCCATCCTCTCCGGCCCCCCGGGAACTGGTAAGACCCTGCTCGCGAAGGCGACCGCAGGTGAGGCCGGTGTCCCCTTCTACTCCGTCTCCGGCTCCGAGTTCGTCGAGCTCTTCGTCGGTGTCGGTTCGTCCCGTGTGCGCGACCTCTTCGCCACTGCGAAGAAGAATGCGCCGTCGATCATCTTCATTGATGAAATCGACGCTATTGGCAAGTCCCGTGGCAAGGGCAAAGGTTTCGGGGGCAACGACGAGCGCGAGCAGACGCTCAACCAGCTCCTCGTCGAGATGGACGGTTTTGGCACCCAGGAGTACGTCGTCGTACTTGCTGGTACGAACCGGCCGGACGTTCTCGACTCCGCATTGATGCGTCCGGGTCGTTTCGACCGTCACATCACCATCGACCGCCCTGACGTCGTCGGACGGAAGGGTATCTTCATGGTCCACCTCAAGCCTCTGCGCCTTTCCGACAAGCTCCCGCAGCTGGAGAAATTCGCCGAGAAGCTCGCTGTGCTCACTCCTGGATTCTCTGGTGCCGATGTTGCGAACGTATGTAACGAGGCGGCGTTGCACGCGGCGCGTGTCGGCAACGATGCAGTCACGGAGGACGACTTCGAGGCGGCTATTGAGCGCGTCATCGTCGGCCTGGAGCGCAAGAGCAGGCTGCTCAGCCCGGATGAGAAGAAGACTGTTGCGTACCACGAAGCCGGACATGCCATTTGCGGCTGGTTCCTTGAGCATGCGGATCCTTTGCTCAAGGTCAGCATCATCCCTCGCGGTGTTGGTGCACTCGGCTATGCGAAGGTAAGCTCTATCCATTCTGTCAGCCGTGGCAATGTATTGACATGAGTCGTTCAGTATCTCCCTCCCGACCGGTACCTCCTCTCGACACCTCAGATGCTCGACCGGATATGCATGACCCTCGGCGGCCGTGTATCCGAGGAGATCTTCTTCGGCCATGAGAACATCACCACCGGTGCCCAGGATGACCTGCAGAAGATCACCAAGATCGCGTTCGAGGCTGTTGCGAACTACGGTATGAACGACGTTGTCGGACCCGTTAGCTATGGCGGCGCAAATGCGACGCAGGAGTCGTTGGTCAAGCCTTTCAGCGAGAAGACCGCCGAGATGCTTGACGCGGAAGTGCGCAAGATGATTGTGTATGTGCTGTTTTTCATACCCTTATTGCAAGGCCTTTGGCTCACATCTGTACTAGCACCGCCCACCGGCGTACAACTGAGCTCCTGAGCGCGCACAAGGAGGATGTGGAGAAAGTCGCGAAGTTGCTCCTAGAGAAGGAGGTTATAACTCGGTATGTCACATTGCCCTGACTACGAGTAGTTTCATCCATTGACTTCGTTGTGCAGCGAGGACATGATCGACTTGCTCGGTCCCCGACCATTTGCCCACCGCAAGGACGCGATGGATAAGTGGCTGGAGGAGAACAGTCCCGAACGCAGCGCACCCCCACCACTAGAGAACGTCGAGACCAACAACCCGCCAAGCGACTCGCCGGATCCTGCGCCAGCAGCGAAGCGTATAGAGGACGCGCGACCCTAGTATTAGCAGCGATGCCTCCGCATGCATGTGTCGGCGTGATGTCTCACGGGATCTAATGGGAGCTGCTCACTTTGGACCTATCAAACCGCACGCAATAGCTTGTATTCGACATTGTATTTATCCTACACCCGAACACTACTCGCAATAATACACCACCAGCATAAGCGCATAAGTATTGTCGTAAATCGTCAGCAATCAGTACAATCGTCCGGGACCGCCATCCGTCTAAGGAGGTTATAGGGTGTACCGGAATCCACTCCACTTGTCGCCCTTCTCCATCCGAGCAGCCTCGACGCTCTCGAAACGACCGTTCTTCTCGTTAGCACGCTTGTTATCTACGCCTTCGATGATCTCATCGTGGTCACCCCGCTCCCGGGCGGCGTTCTGTCGTCTCAGGTATACGTAGAATGCGAGCGAGCTTAACCACCCGATGGCGATGTATGCGAGGACAATGCCGTGACCGAGACGGTACCATGGCTTGTCGACCGCGCGGTACTAGTTGCCAAATCACATGAGCATATTCACGCTACGCCATGCAGACAAGGAGAACACGTACAACGTTGGAAGTCACAGCACCGTTGAGGTTGCCCCATCCGATTGCCATTGCTAACGTCGCGCTCCGCTTGTACGAGCCTTCGACGTTGCTCGATACCCATGCTCTGCGATATTTGTGAGTAACAAAAATACCACACTGGAAGCAGGATACTTACACCGAGTTCGCTGTCATATTGCACAAGCTGTCAGTGAGAAGTTAGAATCATCCGCGTCCAGTACGCACGAATGGTTGGGTAGATCGACCTAGAGCAACATGAGCATAAGTCGACCAGGCGAAGGCTGGACTACTCACGAAGCCGCAAGGTATACCGCGAAATACGACAAGGACGGGTTCTTCGAGCAGATGAGAATGATGTACCCCACGAGACCTGACATGTGGTTAGCTCATTTTGGCGGTTATCCGTTATACCTCGTCTTACCGCTCCCAAACAGCCCTCTGAATCGAGAGGTCAGTATGAGCGAGCGTGTCGTCGAGGCTAATGGTTACGCACAGGTTCAACCATGCTCTGCACTTCACACGATCGCCCCAGAAGCCAATGACGACGGTCATGATACATGCCCACGCGTATACTGGGACTGAGAGGAGATTTGCCACAGTAGCCTCGTATCCGAGCTGGTTGATGATGCTCGGCGTGAAGAGCGAGAACGCGAAGAGCGGTCCGTCGCTACGCAAGTTCAGCAATCGAGGCCTGCTTCTAAACGAAGTGATACTCACAAGCCCATGTACATGCCCACTGGGAGAGAAGGTTCATTAAGTGATGGTATAGGAATGCAACATGGTTTACTTACTTGCTAGCCAAGTCTTCCAGTCGGCGAGACTTTGCCACACGTACTTCGCCTTGAACGACTCTCCGCCGGCGCTGTACTTCGAATCGGCCTGTAACCTCCGCACAACCCAAACGCCTATGGTGCGAAAGATTAGTCGGAACTCGAGACTCAAGGCGGCCTGTGCTGCTTACGCTCGGTTTCGGTGAGGAACTTCGCGGTATCCGGGAAGTCAGACAGGATGAAGAATGAAGCGACCGCGCACAAGACTGTGAAGAGGCCTTCCAAGATAAAAATCCATGCCCAGCCAGGCTTACCGCCAACACCGTCCATTTTGGCGATAGCAGCAGCCAGAAGACCACCTGCAGGAAAATAACGTCAAAATGTCGAAGTATACACGGAATGTTAGGTTGCTACTGACTGAATGCACCAGCAATCGTTGCTGATGAGAAGAATACGCCTACGCGACTCCCGAGTTCATTGCGTCTGTACCAACTGCACCGATTGGACTTCAGGAGGAGGTGTATATATAGCTGCATCGCACATACCAAGACATGTAGAAGACGACGCCTGGGTATAGACCCGCCTCAGCGAGGCCGAGCAAGAAACGAAGCCCTGCCTCGACGTCAGCCAAATACTCCGATGCGGCGATTGCACCCACGTACCAAGGAGTCCAGCGTAGTTCGTGATGAACCCGTGAAAAGTCTGTGGTCCGTGTGTGAGCTCTTCCACAGTTAGAGGCACGGGCCGGATGGACTCCTTACCATCGCAAGGCCCCAAACGAGCATGATGAAGGAGAGCCACATTGATGGGCGGAGCGTCTTGAGTGCGACATTGCTCGGGGGCTATATTCCTGTGTCAATCCTGACAGCGGCCCTCGCAGACGATCGACGAACCTCGAAGAGGGAGTAAGGGAAGAAGAACACCGTCAGCGCAATGAGATATTGCTTGTCGGTGACCCCAATGTCGTCCGTCATCCCGTACAACTGACAGAAGCTCATCAGCACGGCCACTAGTCACTGACGTCAACCGCCCATTCTCACCTTCGCGTTGCCGATACTTCCACGGTCGAGGAAGTTCAGCAGGTACAAAACCGCGAGCCACGGGACCACGTGCCAATCGATCCTCCGCATGAGCTTCCGCTCGTCGATGCCCGAGGTGTCGACCTCCGGTTGATAGATGTTCTCCGCCGGGGCATCGCGAACTGCGACCGCCTCTGGGTCCTTGAGCTCCTTCGAGTGTCGCGAGACGCTTTCCGCGGACATGCTTGACGAGGGTTTGGGAACCAAGTCAAAGGCTGTCGAAGGTTGTGGCAAGAGCTTTATAGCAAGCGGCAAAGTTGGGCGTACCTGCCGAAGATTACGGCTGTGACAACTCTCAAGGGACTCGGCTCATACATAACATGGGTCACCAGGTGCTATGGAGTTCACCGGATTGCGGAGATAGGTATACACGAGAGATATCTAGGCGCGCGTAACCAAGCTTTGCCGAGACACAGATAAGACTCTGCGTATACACCTGCGATACACCAAGGTATGAGTATTGCGAATAGCCTCGTTGGCAAGTATATACAGGCGACCTACGGTATGCAATTCCGCTGTATCGCGAGCAATGTATATGCAATGCATGGCCAGTGGCCGCCGCTGTCGCACGCGAGCGAACGCCGTCCCGTGGTCTCCCGTAGGCAGACATTGACGGGCCTATTGACGTGCGGAGAGGACGGGCCAACCGGCCAGGCGCGAATCCCCAAAGGTTCCAGCAGAGCCCCGTTTAAGGAGCGGATCGGAAGTCTGTCTGGCAACATGATCAGTGTGTCATTCGCATCGCATCACCAGTGACGACGGAGCAGCTCACCCGCAATCGAGCAGCTCAGAGCTCAGAGACAGTAGCAGGACGCGCATGTCGCGCACCCCGTCAGGAGAAGGCTCTTCGATAGACATCCACACCAAGGATACTCTCCAATTGTTTCAACGCGCTCCCGATCCAGTTCTTGACATGTTCTGTCTCCTTCGCCGCCAGCCTAACCACGCATCCGCGCCCTTCGCATATTGGACTGAGAGACCAAAGAAGAGGTGGAGGTGCATGTTGCTTGAACACGGTGATTGCACCGTACGCGGCGGTCAAGTGGCGCATCGTGTCCTCAAGCAGTGGACCATACATGATGAGTGTCGCATAACACGAATAGGGCGCGAGGGATTCGGCGAGTGTCCGAGGAGTGAGCGGTCCTGAGAGAACGTCGCGTTCCTCGAGTAGCATGGCATCCCTCGCGACGCGCTTGCCTTCGATCCAGACTTCGTTCAAGCTGAAGTACTGTGAGAAGGCCCACTCCTCTCCCAGAGACTTGCGTCCAGAGGTGATCCAGTCGAGCAACACGGCGGAAGAGTCCTTGCATAGATGGAGGGTTTGGACCTGTTCATACTTCGCGGCGCGGAAGCAGGTGACGGGATCGGGCAGCAGGAAGAGTGCGCTTTCTGGCGCGACTCTTACGGTTAGCCTCTGGGTTGTGACAGAATGGAGTTTCGAACGGGTAGACAGGCGTTGGCCCGGTCTTGCTTTGAAGACCTTCGTTGATCCCTTGGATCACGCTGTAAACCACTGTTCGGAGTCTTGTCAGAGTATCGATGTACTCACTTGAGACAACAGTGCTAGCCGAGCCCCATCGTAGACCTCAACATTCAGTTGGACTCGATCCCCACCGACCAAGCCGCCTCCGTAGCTGAGCATGTATACGACCGACACATCCGGCGACGGGAGTTGCGGTGAGAGGAGTTTGAGAGGATACGTCGCCGACATCTCAGAGAAGACGTTCGCATTTCCGTCGTTGTGCAAAACGACACGTCCATGTCCCTGTTCAAGCTTAGACGGTGCCATAGACGATGGATGACGGAGTCACAGTGCCCCAGCCACAGTCGCCATCCAGTACTACTGATGCAAGCGCCCGTGCCGATTGGCGGGAGATCGGACGGCCCGATTCACAACCTCTTGATATTCCAACTCCAACTTGACACACTAACCACCCGAAGAATCCCCACAGACGGACTGATATGACAGCAACAAGCCGCACTCGTACTATGTACGCAGGATACAAATGCATGCTGTTAAGTACTCAAAAGACACACCAACCACCATCTCTATCCTCTTCGCAACTCTCGCAACTTTATCATGGCAACACGATGACCAAGGTGTGTGATGGAAGAAGTATGTAATATCCCGGAAATCCCGGGCTTCATTGTCGAGTTTTCAACCTGTGTGTAGCGTGCCAATCACTCTTCTTAGTTTCCCGTAGCAAATTTACCACGTCGAGCAGCAGTCCGAGGTTGACATGAACGTCGTCCGCATAAAAGAGCTTTCCCATGCTCGCACCATGAGTCGCATGCGAGTTTTCGTCTGCGGGTGCCTTGTAGGAGAGAAATATCCATCGAGTTTGGAATGTGAGCGCGCCCCGACCATGCGACTTCGGGTCAACACTGTATCAGCGGACGGACTGTGTCGACGCACCCGGTTTTCTTGCACCAAAATTCAATTTGTCGAAGGGCGTACTAGTAGACTGACCCCAGATACTTACTCGACTTGAAGTTTGGCCTCAGAGATGTGCGTAACGGTCAATGTGGCCAGCAACTCCTGTGCCTCGAGCTCCAAAACCCCAATTGGGTCTGAGAGTATTGAATCTACTCAGATGATGAGTACGCTGTCACTATCATGAAGGATGCGGCTCACTTGCAGTATCCGCCACAGCTACGCGAACGAATACATGATCCACTAAACCCGGCTTCTTGATCTCCTCTGCGCGCTCCGCCGCGACCATTACAGAATGAGCACAATCCTCTCCTCTTTGCCGAGGACCGAAGTGATGCGCAGAATCAACAGGTTGAGCAGCATGTTTGATGGCGAGAAACCCTACATAGTACATACGACTCAAGTTTCAACAACAACACCTATGTAGAGACAAGGATAAGCCTCGTACCTCAATGGGCACATGCGAGCGGAGGTGCTCTACGAGTCCGCGGAATGTCTCCATGGACAGAGGCATGGTCGTGTTTTCGTAATCTGGCATGCCAGAACATCCTCGTCGTTGTGCGCGTTCGAGCACATCCTTGAGGACGAGAGTACTAGTACTTATATGTACGCCATACTGATAATCTGCGTCGTGCACGTGAAGGATTCTGGAGGATCTGAGAGCAGGTCGTCGGGTTACTTAACGTGGGGTGTTGGTCCCGCACTAGTACTACGTCACCGCGGCGCGCGGTGTTGAGTATACACGTGGTTGTAAGCAGATCCAAAAGCCCGATCCCCGACTTTTTTGGACGCCGGCGAGGCGGCGACCTTGGCTGCTTGGGAGATCTCTTTCACAACGCCCGCTACCTCCTCCCGCTTCGCAACCTGAAAACTCTGATCGTTCGCAATGCGCCCACTCACGGAAGAAGAGAGCAAGACTGTCTTTACGAAGCTGGCCAACTACATCGTGTGTATCTATCGCGTCCACCCATGCATGATAGAAGCTCACATCTCGAGGCCAGGGCAAGAACCTGGTGCATCTCATCGACCGTCAAGATGAACCCCATTGCTTCCGTCTCCAGAAGGATCGCGTGTTCTATGTCTCTGAATCGTCAATGCGCCTGGCTATCTCCGTCGCACGACCAAACCTCGTGAGCCTCGGGACCTGCTTTGGCAAGTTCACAAAAGGTGGCAAGTTCAAGCTTCATATCACCGCACTGGACTACCTTGCGCAATATGCCAAGTACAAGGTTCGTCGCATGTCAGGTCGTGGATAACGAGCGACTTACAGCGGCGCAGGTGTGGATCAAGCCGAATGGTGAAATGCCCTTCTTGTATGGCAACCACGTACTCAAGGCGCACCTGGGCCGCATCACGGAGGACACGCCAGAGCATCAAGGAGTGGTCGTGTTCAGCATGAACGATATCCCACTTGTATGTCACATCTTCTTCCACACATTCCCCGATGCTCACCATACTGCAGGGTTTTGGTGTGACTGCAAGGTCGACAGTAGATACCCGGAAGCTCGATCCTACCGCCATTATCGTGTTCCACCAAGCGTACGTATGGCACTCACTTCGATTTGACAGCTGATTGAACTCGTCCTTCTTCTAGCGACGTTGGAGAATATCTCCGAGACGAGGTGAGTTGTCTTATGCGCGAATGTCCTTCCGTCGTTTATTCAATGTTGTTGCAGGAAACGCTGTTTTGATATCAGTGTCCTCGTTGCGTGAGGTATCTCGGAGTGCGTTTTTGGGTCGGATATGAAGTGCTCGACCGTGTCCAAAGCGCGAGAGAGATGCATGTTGCGCAATCTGGTTTAGTAAGGGTCTCTCTGGGTTATTGGAAGCTTCCTGTACACCTCTGCATTGCATGTAATCTATTCATCCACGGCATTCCTTGTCAATATGAGTGCGCGCGCGATGTATGCACTACTACCAGCCTGCAGTAGTAGGTGTGCTCGACACGACTGCCGCCCACGTCATAGCGGACCGTACACGTTTGCACGTGTCTTCGCCTCTCGAGTATGTCGACCGCCACGACCGCTTTCGCTCCGGACCCCTCAGCACAATGGACAGCACTCTCAGACGATGATGTATCCTTGGACTATGTGGAAACGCTGCTGAAACCTATCTCTGACGACCTCTGGGTATCCGCCGCATGCGTCGACCGAATTCTTGACGACGCGATCGTCCAGCAGGCCTTGCTCGACCTCGGGGTTGAGCGAACCTCAGCAGCAGCACAACGTGCTAGGGTCTCTGCAGCCCGCGTGGTCAGCCCTGCTTCACAAGATGATGGTGAAGGGGAGGAGGAGGAGGAGGAGGAGGACGGCTCGGAGCGGACTCGGCATGTGTCACTCGTCTCGTACTTCAGCGACGAGCCGGTGGACTCCCAGCTGTGCAGGATACGCGCAGTGCTGCTTCAAAGGTTGAACATACTCAACACATGGGTAGAGATTTGTCGGGACGCCCCGGTGGAGGACGAGAGTGAACAGGACGCGGTCGACGCGGAGTGGGAGGACGACCCATGGGCGGATGATTCTGCTCCCCCAGCTCCGCCGGCGACGAAACCTGGAAAGGCTCCCGTACCTCTCTCTGCTTTCCTGACTATGAGACTGGAGGAGACGGCCTGTCTCCTTGCGTCGCAGGAACACTTCGCCGCGCTCCGGATACTCCTCCAGCGACATGGTGCGGTACTATGGCCGGTCCGTTTCACCATTCTGGACTCTATCCCGGAATATGCTCTTGCCTCGGACTACAGGGACCTCCTACCAGCATGCGACACATCGTCTGGGTCGGAACTGCGACCGCAGCCCGATCCATGGCGAGAGAAGCCGGACTTCACAGAGTCACCGACTTGCATACGTGCTCTGGAGGAATGTGGTGTCGCGCTACCATTATCTCCTGCGGACCGTCCACCCGTCGATCTTCCATCCACTCCCGAGCCTTTGACGGCTTCCGAACTATCGAAGTGGTACCTTCGCAGGATAGACCATGTCCTCTCTTCTACCGGGATGGTGGACGCCGCGCTGGTTCTCGTACAACACGCAGCATCGCAAGGCGTGCCGGGGTTGGACGAGGTAGGCGAAGACCTCAGTCTCATAGCACGCCTTGTCTACGATGCACCCCAGGGCGATGAGAGCGCAGCGGAGGATTGGTCCCTGGAAAGGTGGCGATCCATGGCACCCGCAGATGTCATCCGCGCGTACCTCGCGCATTCGACGGAGGAAACCGTTGCCAGCGACATCAGGAAGCTCGTCATGCCGTACCTCTTTGTGCTCGAATTGCGCGCGGAGCGTGCGGGTCACCCGGACCCATCCCTCCCCACGCGGCTACTCTACGACTACATTTTGAGCGCGCCCTTAGACATTGTCGCCGCGATCTTCGAGGCATCTAAGCCGACCATGTCACCAGGCCACCGAATCATCAAAGACGACGAGGATATGGCGCGTCTCGCTCTCGCGTGTCTATACGGGAGCGAGAGTCTGGATGAGTGGCCCACGATGAGCCGTATTTTCGAATGCCTGCCCGCATGGGAATCGCCAGAGGACGAAGATGAGGCCGACGAGACAGACACTACCATTGCCTCCCTCGGCGACTTCGTCACCCCTTCCACTTCCCGTGCCCGCGCAACGCCTTCCGACTTGCTGCTGTTCTTCAAGCCGCTGCCTATGACCTCGCTGTCCAAAGCGCTGGACGTGTTGGACGTCCACCTTGAGTCCGGGGAGATCCTGGCGCGATGGAGTGTCGCTGCTCCCCTACGATGGTTTTTGCAGAGCAACTCGAATATCTCTGAACAGCGATCTCGAGCAAATCGTATGGCAAGGAGAGCGAATGCAGCTGACGACAAGCTCGACACGCAGGAGGATTGGGAATGGCTACTGGAAGATATGCTCAAGCTTGCTGGTACCGGCGAGCCCGGTTCAAGGAGCGCGTTTTGCCTGTTGTCGCGAGATGATATCATCCGCATCTTTTTCAGCGGCCTTCTCAGTACAGGCAGTGAGTACACCGAATTCAGATACCCTGGCTAGACGACTGACCATGCTTCCAACCCAGATTTCGATATTGCGAAGAAGCTCCTGCATTCGCCGAGTCTGCAGGGGTCACTGGACCACCAAGTGATTGAAGACATCTGCCTTACCTGCTCGCAGGAGTTCTACGACAACGCGACCTCAGGTAACTATCACTTCGGCGACATGAAGCTGGCGTACGACTGGTACGTGCCGTTTCTCCTCTCGGATAGGACAACATATTGAGGAAGTGGCCTGTAGTCTGGACGTCCCGGCCCCTTCAGATCGGATCATACAGGAGAAGGAGTTCATCGAAGCAACATCTCGCCTTTGTTCGTTCAATCTGATGTCTCGTCCTGGGATCCCAATATCGCCCATCGAGATCCGCCTGACGAAGGACCGGCTCTCCCTGGTGTCCCGTGTCCTCTCTAGTAACAACGACGCATACAAGCACACAGAAGTTATCCTCGACCTCGTGCACAAGCTTGGTTTCCGGGGAGACATCGTCGCTGAAGTCAAGACGCTCGCGATGCTCGCGGAGACCGCGCTTCAGATGGAAGACTTCACCCGGGCATACGAGACGAGCGAGACGATGGTGAACACTGTCCTCCTTTTGCGCTCGTCAAACCCTCTCGGTTCCGAGGACCCCAGCATTCAAGAGGCGAGCGAGGTCTGCTGGGTGACGTGCTTCCAGCTCGGACGACATCCCGAGTTCCCCGACGTACAAAAGAAACTCGTCCTCCTGGGTCGTGCGCTGGAGTTCTGCCCCGCGGAGAAGCTCCCGGACGTCCTGTCGTCTTGGCGAGTGCTCGAGGAAGAGGACATTGCAGAGCGTCGCGAGGCTCTTGCGTCCAGGAAACACGGCACGCGACGTGTACGTGCACCTCGGGGGCGCGTCACAGGGGTCGACGCGGTTGCGTCGTCGCTGGCGAGCCGTTTGCAGAACATGCAGATGCATATACCCGCCTCGCCCAACTTCGCGAATGAGGCGTTCCACCGCGTCGCTGCGAACATCCCCTTTTCCCTGGCGGGTAGAGGCCGCACGTACTTGTCGGAGGGCTCTGACAGGTCGAGGAGCGGGAGCAGGACGCGTGGCGCAGACGGCGCACATGTGGTTTCCGAACAGGCATCCCGTGTCTTGCAAAAGGGGATTGGGTGGCTTCTGGGTGCGGACGACGAGTAGGTGGACCCGGACTGTAACCACCTCATTATCTATATAGGTAGCTGCCCATGTTTCCGTCTCATACCTTTCACTAATACGACGGGGAAGCATGTTCACTTCTAGAGGACTTCTACATGCCGAACTCTGTGCCGCCGCGAACACATATCTTAACGCAGTCTCCCGTCCTCCCTGCCGCGCACATGTTTGCGAAGATTCGGTCACGTACTACTATTTCTTTGCTCGATTTCCTCGCTCAGAACGCACACGCACAAAGAGTAGAAAGAAGACGAGAGAGAGATGGAGGTCGCAGTACTCTGCGGCCCGGCCCATACCAACATGCACATTGCACGAATCCAGAAGAACACCGGCCAGTATGTGTACAACAAACAGCTGCGTAGTGCGAGACACCATATGGCCACCCAAGTGAAGTATGTAGTAGTGATCCAGCGACTCCAGGTGAACCAGAGCCATGGCACGGACCAGGAGGAATGAACAGCCAGAAGGCGTGAGGTAAAGATCTACCAGCCAGGGTACCTGGGGGTTGAAACGTTGAAGGAACGACGTAGGGAGGCAAGGCGTGCAGTGATATCCGGAGAACGAGGAATGGGACACGGGACACGGGACAGACAGTACTGAACACAATATTACTACAGCGGATACTCTATGTACTGGTGGTGGTATCGGTGGTCAAAATAGTAGCGAATATCGAATATCGAACATCGGGAAAGGACGGCGAAATCGTGGGAGTAGGTAGACTTGCAAGGCGCGACGTGCGCATAGAACGAGTGTGTGTGGGGGGTCCGGGGTGCAAAATTACACGGATAATAGGAATAAAAAGAACAAGACGAGACAAGGCAAGATCGAAGGAGTGACAAGAGTGGAAGGAGAGTGACAAAGAGTGTGAGAGAGGGCGTCCCTCGCGACGCGATGTTTCAGACCCGGCCGGTCTATCGACCGAGAGCGACCAAGATAGTGAACAGACAGTGAACGTATGCACAGATGCGGATGCGGATGCGAGTGCGCGAGGAGAGACGGACACATAGACAGGACCAGGACATGAAAGCGTCCGTGCACGCACCCTACTCGTATGGATGCGCCGCATAACCATCCGAGACCTTGCAGATGTGATGTAGACATGAAAGGTCGTCGTGGACATTCAGGTACCACTTGCAAAGCGCGAGCCGACGCCGGTGCGGGCGCGGGGCCTATTTACGACCCCGCCGACCTTGACACCCGCCTTCTTGAGCCCCTCGAGCGTCCTGCCGTTCCCAGTGTCTTCGTGAGCGGGAAGGTGGCCGGAGCCGCCACGCCCACAGGCAGCGCAGTATTCGCTCTGGCCATCCACGGCACGCAGCTCCTCCACCTCCGCCTTGAGATCTCGCACCTGGCCCTCGAGCTCCCAGATCTGGCGTTGCCACATCCGGCGCGACGAGAGGATCTGCTCCTGCAGGGCCTGGATGACGCTTGACTGATCGCGATCATCCTGCGCGATGGAGATGTGGTGACCCGACTTCTCATCGCTCGAGCGGCCGCCGTAAGGCGACTTCATCCCAGGGAAGTCCGGGCTGAGTGGGGAGATCGCAGTGGTCGCAGTCGTTGGCGTGCCAGTGTCGGCCTCGAGCGACGGGCGTGTGCTGTCTGTGACGGCCAGCTCCTTGAGCTCGCGCGTGAACAGCGTGGACATGGGCCGGACGCTGAGCCCAATGAAGTCCGTCTTGGACGGCGGTGCGCTGCTCGGCGACGATCCATTCGACCGGAAGTCTGCACGGTTCACCGCCGTGGTAGGAGTGAGATGGTGGTGGTGCGTCAGATCGCTTGACGAGCCCGCGGACAACGGTGCAGTGTAGGGCGCCTTCACAGTCAGATTCATCGACGGCGAAGTTGTCACAATCGACAACTCGGGCACCTTTCGACGAGCACTCAGTTGTTGTTGCTCTCGTGTGCCGCCCGACGCCGACGACGATGACCCAGATGAGGACTCAGGAGGCGAATCCGCGGGAGATCCGGAGCCAAAGCCATCATATCCGCCCGAATCGCCGAGAACACTGGGAGACAACGAAGGGACGGGGACTCGGTGGACAGACGACGCTTGGCGCGGTCGAGTGTACTGTAGCGGCGGCGGCGGCGCGAAGGTATCAGTGGGATACATAGGTACCGGCGGCGGCGCGAAGGTATCAGTGGGATACATAGGTACCGGCGGCGGCGGAGAGCTCGGTGAGACACGCTCCTTGCCGTTGAACAGACGCATGAACCCGCTCTTCTTCCTGTTCACTTGCCTCGGTGGACCGCTGATAGGAGAGTCGCCTGGCCCCCGCGGAAGCTCGATCGTACTCCTGCCGGCCTTCCCGCCTGCGCTACTCGACCGCGCACGCCCTTGAGAGCGCTGCGGGTCGAGATCCGTCTCCAGCACTAGTGGCCTCGACGGCCCGCCGTATGGACTCGAAATTGTCGCGTGCGCGGTCTGACTGCGCGCCCGCTCCCTCGCTTGCGCCTGGGCCTCCTCGAGAGAGATTAGTTTCAAAGCCCCGCCCGCGTTCTCCCAAGCGTTGATGCCGCCCATGGCGGTGTCACGCTTTCGACTCCGAGCTAAGGGACTCATCGCACTTGCAGGGGTGATCGGCGACTGAGTGTAGCCGTTGAGCTTCCCGAGCGCCTCAGGATGAAGCGCGGACTTATCGACCGGCATGGGAGAGGAGATGCCGATGCTCCGTTGTGAGGAAGTGGAGTTGTTGAGACTGGGATTCACGGAGGTCATCGAGGTCCCGGGCGTCATCGAGAACGTCGTGGTCGAACGGAACTGCGACACGCTGCTGCTGGGGGTGGTGTCCGTGAGCGTCGCGTTCGAGTCGCCCCTGATGGCGCCGAACGACATCTGGTTCGGGGATGGCAGAGGCAGCTCGTCGATCATGCGAGCAAGGTCCGGGTTGGCGTACGGGTGGCTGTATTCATGCTGAGGTCCTGAACTGGTAGAGGACCGTCCGAGCAGCGAGCTATCGTCCCGATACGAGTCCGCGTAGGGCGGCGTCGCCATGCGCGATACGGGAGAGGCATGTGACGGCGAGCGAACGTCGTTGAGACCGACGTTCGAGGGAGTGCGGGAGCGCAGGCGAGGCAGCGAGAGCTTGTCGCGGAGGGAATGGGGCGACTGCTGCACACCCAACGAGGTCGACGACATGGAGGCTTGAGCGAGCGCACTGTAGCAATATATTTAGTACCGTGAACTTGGGAACAGATTCGCGGCGTGCACCGGTAGGAAAGATGGCAGTGAAAGGGATGATGAGTCCCCAGAAGGGGTCAAGTTACGCTGCTTGAGGTCATAAGGGCCCGGCAACTACGGAACCTTGACCTCCTCCTGGACAAACACGTCCCTACCACCGACAGATGTTTCTGCGGATGCACGTCGTGATCAAGTGTTGCAGGTACGTACGCGAGGGCTCCGTTGGCGGAGAGATTGGATGCGGCATCAAAGGACTGCTTGCCCTTGGCACTGCCGGAACGGGAGGACTCGTTGCTTGGTCGGGGCTCGTTGCTGGTTTGTTTGGAGAGCGGCCAGCCCTTCTTGGCGGTGTATGCCTTCTCCCTGGAACGCCTCGGGGGCTCCTCGACGACGCTCTTCGCGTCCGCCTCGTCTTCTTCCCAAGGCGCCGGGGAGTGGAAGCGCATTTTGGGACCGATGCTCACCGTGGGCAGCTCGTCTTCATCCTCCGTCGGCGAGTCGTCGTCGTCGCGCAGGCTGTTGAGGTCGGCGGAAGAGCGGGGATCGTCGTCGAGGTCGAGGCTGCTTGCATTGGGGATAGCGAGGCGTTCTCGGTCGGATATGGGGGAGCGGGGCGAGTCTGAGATGGAAGGACTGTATACCTTGGGGCTCTGGGGGAAGCGGAAGGAGTGGGTGTTCCCGTCGAGGGTCGGGCGGTCTGGCGGGCGGGGGGAGAAGTGGGCATGGCTATAGACAGAGGGCGAGTCTGAGAACTCTGAGAGGGAGGGGTAGCGGCCATGGAGGTCTGCGCGGGCGGCACGCTGGCCCAGGAGGTCCTTGAGATGGTCGTCGTGCGCGCGGAAGTCGACGGGGGTGTTCATGACGTTCATCAGACGGTCCTGAGACCGCGGGGAGGGGGACGGGGGACGGGGAGGGACAGCGAGGCCGGTGGCCAGAGTCGACGGACTCGGTGAGGGCAGCAGGCAGCAGCAGTTTAGCTCCTGGCTTCTGACAAACATAAATCAACACCCGCTCGGTTCCGTTTGCCCATGTCTCCCGCCCCGCCGGCCTCCAGGTTCTCATCAGACCAGCAACTAGCCTCGATTTGGGCTCCTTATCAGAACCCTTCGCGTCTCGCACACCCGTTCGTTCTCACCGGACCACGTCTCGTCGACATCGAGGGTACGAGCTAAAGCAGCATGCACCCCAAAGTAAGTGTACACCACACACGATCGTCGACATATGCACAGTCGTAGGGCGCACGGGAGGCGTGCAGAACAGGACCGGTGAAAGACACCATGCCATTGCGGCCCTGGCATCTCATGATATCATGACCGCGAACGCCCTCGCTGTGAACACAGGCGGGTGAGCATTCCCAGAAGCTGCATGATTGGCTGTGTCTGTCTGAACCCTTTGCTCGTCGTCGATAGCCAGCGCGGATGCAATCGCTGAACACACTCTGTACATGTGGATCCGGAGGACTTGTGGCCAGCGCGAAATGAGTCTGACCGACGCCACCACGTTACGCTCTGTTACGCCGCCGGATTAGTCCCATCAAGATCTCTTTTTCGTGCCACGTGCAGATTGCATCGGCGATCCCATCTCTCCCCACCCTCAGTTGAGCTTCCTCGCCGTCTTGCGCTCTGCCTCCAAACTCGAAAATCCCAAGTCATGTCTGAGCCAGAAATCATGTCCCTTTCTGCTCCAGAACCGACCGCTGCTACCGCTGCCACGTCTCCTGAGCAGTCTTCAGCGCGCCCACTAGCCCAGACGTCCGGCGGTCGTGTCTCTGGGAAGACATGGAAGGTCCACAAAGCAGCGACCGTGTACGTATGCCATCTCGTTCTCCCAGCTCTGTCAAAGCTCACAGATCGTCTTCAGGCGGTCTTTGCTCCCTGAAGGTCTCAAGACGAAGAAGTGGGAGGATCGGATGGAGAAGACAAAGAAGGCCCAGGCGATCAAGAAACTCGAGGCGGAACTGAAGGAGGAGAAATTAGCAGAGGCCCAGCGGTGCGTTCTCTTCCTGCATGGCGTCTCCCTTCATCGGCGTGACGCTGATCTGTCGCGGATGGCCGGGCACAGGCGCAAGGAGATCACGATGGAGCGCAAGAAGGCTGCTGAAGAGCGGCGCAGACTAGAAGAGGACAAGGCAAAGGTGCGCACTGATTTCGACCTCGAACCCCGGCACCCTCGCTCCCTATCACCGCACCCTCGCGCTCCGCCATGTCTTGGAACCCGTCAGCAGTCAACTCACGCGTTATTTTGCAGATGGGCGCACGCAAGGCTGCCAGGCTGCGCCGCAGGGCAGGGCGCACCAAGAAAATCAATCATTGACCCACTCAGCGGATGCGCCACCTCTTTTCGGGCGTGTTCCGCCCTTCCATTCGCGATGTGTGTCTTCTTGCGATTGATACATTGATACATGCGATTCTGAGCATTTGTACCAGCGCCGGTGACGTGCATTGCATCGTCGTGCTGGAGCTGGTCAGGATCGTCGCAAGGGTTGCAGGGTCCCCATTCAGTGTTTGGTTTCCTACCTAAGCCACGGACGCCGAGACGCGTCACCCTGGGCCTCTGTTCAGGGTACTTTCGTGGTGCGTGTAGAGCCTGGTGTTACCATAATGATTTTACGTACCCTGGACGCTCTGGTAGCTATACCCAATGTATCAGTACTTTACGATCACATGAAAAACTAGCAGCCAGGTACGATAGAACGAGCACGACCAAGAACACTTCATGCGACTCAACAACCTGTGCACCATGCAAGCATCTACCTAAGACATGCGAATCAGAGGTCCCAGCTGGCGTCCACCTCGCCATGTTGCACAAACGGCTTGTCCAAACCGGCAACAACGCTCTCGCACAGCGGGCACGTCGCCGCCAACACGTCCTCCAACTCCCGTCTCATCCGCTCCACCTTCTCCGCGTCCTTCTCGCTCGCGTCCCGCTTCGCGCCCCCAAATCCGATGCCCGGGATCCACCCCGCGGGCGCAGTGACGAGGTTCGCGAGCGACTCGGGGATGATCAGGTCGCGCAGGCGGTCGCCCGCGGACAGAACGCTCCGCCCGAAGGCGTTCGCGCCCCGGGCCCCGGTGGCGATTCCCGGCACGCCGAAGTTCGCGGAGAGCAGTGTCCGCTGCGTGGATGGGTTCCGTGCGGGGTGCGTGCCCGGGTTGGAGATGAGGGAAGGGTTCGTGATCGTGGAGCGGTCGATGGCGGTCGTCTGCGAGATCTTCATGAGCTCGGTCTGGAGGGCGAGGATGCGCCGGAGCGCGTGGGCGGGGAGGAACTCCTTAGTCTGTAAGGCACAAGAACGCAGAGGCACCACGGGTGGTCAGTTAGGCATCCGGCAATGTGGCACACAGAAGGTTGGCCGACGAAGATGAGGGTGTGGGTGGGAGTTAGCAACGCACTCGACAACGGGAAGGGAGGACGTACCAGACCGATCAGACAGTCCGCATGGAAGGCGTGGTGGCACGGGAAGACGTAGAACTGGCGGGTCATGAGCGCGAGGGCGCAGTGCGCACACTTCTCTGTGGCGTCCACGGTGATGAAGCGCTTCTGGAGGGCCGCGATGTCCTGCTTGATGGCCTCTGCGTTCTTCGTCGCCTCGTCCATCTCGGCCTTGAGCTCATCGATGTGCGCCGAGTAGCCTTCTAGGGCGGTGCAGATCTCGTCCTTGAAGTCGTCGATGACCACGAAGTCGGGGAAGAAAGGCAGGATATCCTCGATCTTGAGGAGATCTGTGTTCTCGAGGAAGCGCATCGCCCTGTTAGTGACAGCGATGCATCAGTCGTTTGAACTTCTCTTCGACGTCGATACGAGATGGATAGTAGAAGCTGACGGAACATAGAAGATGGAAAAGCCATGACGGGACACAGAACGAGAAGATGGAGACGCACATCTTGATATCCTGCTTGTCTTGGACCACATACTTCGCGATCTTGAGCCAAAGCTTCTTGCGAAGCTGGTCGTCGTCCTCCGGCATGTCCGCGTTGATCTTGGCGAGCTCCAAGTCACCCTTCTCGAGCGCCAGGTCCACACTGTTCTCCCAGAGTCCCATCTTGGAGTAGATGTGCACGCAGGGCTGCGTGCGCCCGCCCTGTTTGCACAGCCGCAGGGCGTAGTCGAGATCGTAGTATGGCTTCCCTGTAAGCGGATCTGACGGCGCAGTGGAGAGGAAGCGGAGAAGAGGCCCGTCGTCCTCTGGGTGGCCCGGGGACGTCGACGAGGCAGATGATGTCGGTGTAGAGGCATAGAAGGTGATCATGAGGTTGTGAATTGTAGGCGAGGTGTTGCCTTGCTCGAAGATGACATGGTTGAGGTACCGCACAGCGTGATTAGGCGACAGTGGGTCGCGAGGCGCATGCTGCAGTCGTAGGAGAGCGGGCACGAGACGTAGGGGATCCAGTGCACGCTGACGAAGCCATGAATCGACGGTCTCCTTTGGCGCTTGTCGCATAAGAACCGGCGCGAAGCGGTAGTACAGCTCAAGGTTGGACTGAATGGAACATCGACGTCAACGACGGGATAGACGTGCTGGAAAGTATGGAACTCGCCTGTCTATTGATGACATCGATCGCCTTCGTCCACTCCTCTTCCATGACCCAATGCTCGACGACCCGCTCGAAGTCGCCGACCACTGTCGCATAGTGCAGGTACATATCCGTGCGACCATGGCCCCGGATGAGCTCGTACACAGTCTTCAGATCAAGATCGGCCTGGGACGTCGCTTTCAGTACATGCGTCAAACTAGACAAGGATGCAATGTCCACCTTGTAAGTCTCAAAGAAGTGACGCAAGTCATCTTCGAGGATAGCGCGCTCGGCAAGCAGGTTATCAACGTCTTGTGAGACGGACTCAGAAGCGACCAGGTCGTCCAGTTCGTTACACTTGCTGAGATAGAACTCAACCAACCACGTCGCGAGCATCATCCGCTGTGACAGATCCTAAGACTACTTGAGCAGATGTCACATATACTACTAGGCGACCCCACTTACTGTCCTGCGAGTTCGTTCCAGACGCGAGATAAGATATGAACGAAGAGCATCCCGTTCGCCAGCGTCTAGGAATTTGAGCGTGACCTCCTCGAACGACACAGAGCATTGTGCATAACACTGAGCCGCTTGGAAGTACCGGCCTTCGTTGAAGAAAGCCTGCGCTTGTGCAGACATGATCTGGTCTCGTTGAGACGCACTCTAAGACCGGAATGAGCAGGACACTGCAAGAGGCTGCGTGATGCTCTTACGGTCGCATACTGAAGAGCAGCGTCGTACTTGCCCTTCTCGAGGTAGATCTTCCAAACGTCGCGATGCTCGTTGGTAACACCAATCTCCCATATTGACTGGTCAGTGTACACCCAATATGTCTTGCGTACAGGGTCGGCGGTGAGACCTCGGACTTGCTCATTCGGTTTCTGATGTATTCGAATCGTGAAGAACCACTGAACATGCCGCGCAGTGTAAGAGAGCTCACCAACGGAAGCATTTCTTCGTATGCAAGTTGCTCATTTAAGTTCGAGATCCCAAGGACACGATCTCGGTAAAGCAGAAGGAAGTGGAACTCTGTTAGTGACATAGATATCGGCACTGTGCTGGAAGCAGTGTTCTGCCGTGTGGGGGAGAGCGACGGCGAGGAGGCCACGTTTGGATAGGGAAGTAGTTGAGCACCGTCGATGAGGTCATCGGAGGTAGACTCGAAGTCAAGGTTACCGTGGTAGATACCAGCGGCTGAAATGGACTCAGTCGAACGCCAGATGGTAGGGCCCTCGACGCTCACCGTTCATCCATGCCACTGACCGCGGCAGCGAGTAAGCCTGGTCGGCGTTGGGGCTATATACGTGCAACTCCGAGTAGTCCACGTTGCCAGGTAGCTCCACAATCTCTTCGAGAAGTCAGGACTTCATGCAAGCATACATGTTGATGCTAAACGCGACTCACTCGGTGCTGTATCTCTGTAACTCCCAAACAAGGCTGAGAACACCCGTCCGCCATCCTCTGACCGCCTGTCCGGAACACCAACAAACTGGTATATACGCGTAGCCGTAGTGACCAGGACAAGGGCTTTCCTGACGTCCAGTGGGGGGAACATGTCGAACTTCAGGCCGGTGACTGGATGGCGCTCCGGAAGGGTAAAGACAGGCTGGAGGTACCTCTCCTGAGATTTGAAGAAGTCTTCCTCCGCGTCGAGAACCGCCTCGTAGATGGTCCCATTGCGTGCACCGATGAGCATTTCCCGTGTGGACGTCGAATGCGCGGATGACAGTAGAGCGGCCTTGTTCCATGCCACGCTCTCAATGATCATCTTGAAGCTCTTCAATTGTCTCGGTTTCTTCCAGCCCCGGTAGAAGTACCAGTTCTCGCCCTGAATGGACGTGACCAGTAGGTGTCTGCCCGAAGGGTCGAGAAACAGCTTGTAGATAGTGAATTCAGTCGGTTTCCGGGGTATTTGTATGCGAATGAATTGCTCCGCGCGAGAGAGCTCAATTTGGATGATGAGGTTGTTCGCCAGGCCCATGTACAACGAGTCGGAAGACACGACCAATGAAACCAGGGGTGCGGATAGTGGACACTGGACTTCGCCCAGCTGGAAGATGGGAGCCGCAGGAGGGGCAACGTCTATCTGATCCTGAGAGGCGTTGCAAGGTCTGTCTGCGTGGTACAAGGGTCAGACGCACCTGGTAAACGTCCGCACGAGCATCATCCTGGTCATATGGCGAGGGCTCAAATCCCTCATATTGGAGTGGTGGAAGGGAGCCTTGGGCTCGACCAGAACCAGAAGCTGGGGCGGAGGCATGCTCTACGTCTACGAACTTGATCAGACGGTTCCGCAAGCAAGTGACGAAGAGGCGTACAGTCGTCAAACATTGTATGCGCGTGCCGAGACAAAGTCCTAGCCCCCAGCAGGCAGATTCAATGAGTCTATGCTTTATGAGTCGTAGACCTGAGCAAGATGGAGGATAGAGCAGAGAGGCCACACAGAGCCTGGCCGCGGCCGCAAGGAAGATGGCCTTGCGCAGCGTCAGACTCGCATGGACGCGATGCGCGAAGTCATTGAGCGCCCATCCAAATCCGAGAAAGGCGGAGGAGCTCTGTCAGTGTTCGAGTCTTTCACCTCAACTCTCATGATGATGTCCATCTTCTGGCGACTCTTGGAGGTCAATACCTAGGTTCGGAACAAAACATGGAGGGTATCGGTATGAGCCTAGAACTACATAGCGAAATGCATCCCTGGCACCTGCCGACCTCGCCTATGGTGTCGTCACCAGACACTGGCCTGTGGAGGTAGAACCATCTCTTGATGGATCAACCGACTCTCAATGCGCATCGCGGCTTCTACGGGCTCCGGGGAATAATGAGTAACGCGTCAGCCTCGCTACAATCGGCCCGTTCTCACAGATTCAAGAAGTACATGAATCATTGAATGGTGTGGGATTCTACAAACATCCCCGACGCCCGCCATCCCGACGCACTCAACGACATGCAGCGTCTGATCTTGTTGGTGGTCGCCTTCGTGTTGCTCGCGGCAGAGCTTGTCCGGCGCCGCCGTAACAGGTCGTTTAAACACCTCAGAGGGCCACCTGTGCCATCGTGGGCATTCGGTAAGTGGCTGGTCCTCTGCATTCCGAGCATCCGTTGACCACAAACTGCACAGGCCATGAGTACATCTTCACTCGCCAGCAGGAAGCCGGCGAGTTCGATTTCGCCTGTATGAAGGAGTACGGCACCACCTGGCGCATCGGTGGTCTTCTCGGAGTGCGTCGCAAAACGCCTTTGTTGGTTGAAGGGATGCTGAACCTAATATGAATGATTTAGAGCGACACAATCATGACTGCCGATCCCAAGGTAAGCAGACTTCACTGGCATGCGACCCTTGTCCGTCCCTTTCCACTCATAGTGACATGCGATATGCAGGCCCTGCAGCACATCCTCCATAAGTCTGGTTACAACTACCCAAAGCGGCGAGACAACAGCAAGATGTCAGAGATCTTCTCTGGAGGCCCCGGAATCACTTCAGCCGCTGGTACGAAGTCGTGAATATCGCTGTGCTTCGCGGTACTGAATATGTGCGTTCGAAGGCGAGGTCCACCAGCGTCAGCGCAAGATCATGAATCCCGCTTTTAGTGCGACTCAGCTGCGCAGTTTCCTGACTTTGTTTCAAGAAACCGGCCGAAAGGTGCGCATGCAATTTCCTGTAGCATGAATTCCCCCCGACGATAATCCTCCAGCTATGCGAGAAGTGGGAGAAGGAGGTGGTGGTCAGCACCCCGAGCAAGACTGTCTATGTCAACAAATGGCTGGCCAAGGCCACCCTCGATATCATCGGTCAAGGTGAGGTTGAGTGGGCTTATCTGACAGAACGTCCCGATGACGTGTATTAGCTGCTTTCGATTACAACTATGGCGCCCTCGATGAGAGGGAGAACGCATTGTCGAAGTCGTACAGCACCCTCTTGTGCGTGTTGAGCTCATTCTGCCATCTCACGGGACCACCATTAACACTGCTCCTGTCATCAGCATCGACTCCTCATTGTATCCCACGAAGTTAAAGCTCTTCTATCGTACAATGTGGCATTATCTCCCCGACTGGGTCCTCGATATCCTTGAGTACACGCCCACTCGAGAGCTCAAGCGCGTTCGCGAGACCAGCCGCCTCTTCCGCCAAGTTGCAGATGATTTGCTCCGGGAGAAAGGCTCGGAGGTGCAGGACAGGGCCGAAGAGGGCCACAAGGATGTACTAAGCATACTGGGTACGCGCATTTGGTATCTTCTCTGAGCACGTACTAATACACCGCTGGGTGACGCAGTCAAAGCAAACGCGTCGGAGGAACCCAGGAGCCGTCTCAGCGACAAGGAGATGAAGGCACAGATGCAGACGCTTACTCTCGCGGGACATGAGACAACCGCGAGCACCGTCTCCTGGATGCTTCTGGAGCTTGCTAGGCACCCTGAATACCAGACGAGACTGCGTGAGGAGATCCGGGCGCGACGTGAGGTCGTGCAAGCTCGTGGGGACACTCGCTTCACCATCGACGACCTTGAATCCATGACCTTGCTCAATAACGCCATCAAGGTCTTTCTTATTTTCTCGTGACAAGGTATTTGTATTCGTCGACTAAACGACACCTGCAGGAAACGCTTCGCTACCACGCCATTGTGTTCCATCTGAATCGCTACGCGCTGAAGGACGATGTAATTCCCCTCCAAGACCCTATCGTCACTACTACTGGGGAAGTTATCGACGCGATTCCGGTGAAGGCAGGAACTTGGATGAAACTTTCCTTCTGTGGTTATAACCGGTAAGTTTCCGATATTGTCGAGTCATGTGCGTCCAGGTGACAGGATGATGGCAGCCTTCCTTCTGTGTGGGGAGCGGAACCCGACGTTTGGAACCCGGATCGTTTCTTCCAAATTGACCCTACTAAACAGACAAAACTCGGGGTCTACGCGAACCTGTGAGTACAGCATTTCGCATACTCGTCCAGCTACTAACATTCTTTTCTTTGCTGCAGCGCGACCTTCTGTAAGTATCATCGTAATTGCGTCAATGGCTCCGCTGACATCCTCGACAATAGCTGGTGGTGTCCGCTCTTGCATCGGATGGCGGTTCTCGTGAGTTTCTGAATCCCCTACCTACCTTGCTATCACAACCACAGTATTGATGGCTGCGTAGGCTCATCGAGATGCAAGCTCTCGCGTCGGAGCTGCTCGAGAAGTTCGAATTCTCGTTGCCCAAGGACGAGGTCTATGACATTCAACGGGTCCCTGCCGGCATGATGGTTCCCTTGGTGCGCGGCAAGTGGCATCTTGGCTCGGTCATCCCGCTGTGCGTCGCAGCTGTTCCGTAGGTGCTGGTGACCGTGACAGTACGCTGTATTAGGATAGGTCGGGCAACCGCGTACATGCTGCGTGTCTTGAACCAGTGTCGTGCCTGATACTGCGATCCATCGAAGACTTTCGCATCGGAGCATTGTTCTCTGCGACGACTAAACACCAATACGGATCCGTACTTGCATATGCACCCGTGTACGCCAGATTCTAACAGGTTATTGAGCTCAGTGGCGACCCTACGCGTACGATTCCGAACGTTGACGACTACGCCACACCGATGCTGCGGCTTGCGGTATGGTTCGCACGATGGACGACATTGACTTACGCGACCATTGCACTCACATCCGGCCCGACGGGACATCTCATCCTTCGACTTCTACAAACTTCTGCCTTCTCGGTGGGAGAACAGGTGTGCTTCCCCTTCGCACCCCACGGCGTGTGCGTATGCGCTCTCGCGCACAAGGGCGTTGTCGCCGCTTCAGCGACCGCGTCGCCTTTGTTTACGGAGGTCAGGTGAGGGGAGCACACCCAGGTCCCGGCGATCTCGGTGCGGGAACTCATTCGTCCTGACGTAGGATAAGCATGTCGAAGGACCGCACTGTCCATGACATGCCTGTAATGCCCAACACATGATAAGCGTGAGTGAACGTGCTACCGTCCATAGCTGGCTGTTGACATGCCGTTTAGATGTCGTCGTGGCAGCCTATGTATTGCCGACTTCTTATGCCACGGCACTATGTGCCCACGGCTGTTCTTCCGCCGCCCGAGGAGCCTTTCTCCGTCAGAACCATCGTGTCATCCGCAATGTCGCCCCGTATACAAAGGGAGCTCGGGCGTTCTGTGGGATGCTCGTCAAGTCTTGACCTAGGTCGCCTGCTCTAGTCATCATGGAACCTCTCTTGCTCGCCGCGTTTCTCTCTTTTATCGCAATCGTCATAGCTGCCGTGCGTCGTCGTCGCTCCCGGAGTTTGGACAACATCCGCGGGCCCCCGTCCCCCTCATGGTTGCATGGTACGCAGTCCATCGAGGATAACGCCTCAAAGAACCGACATTTCTCTCCGCAGGTCACGGTGTTGCGCTGACACGCCAAAATGAAGTTGGGGAGCTGGACTTCAAATGGATGAAGGAGTATGGTGCAACTTGGCGTATCGGCGGTCACCTAGGTGTACGGAATCCGCCTCCCGTGGTTCCCATGCCCTCGTGCTAACGTTCCGGCCGTGATAGACACAACAGCTGATGACAGCTGATCCTAAGGTACGTCGATAACCGCAGTCAGGGTCCTCCAGCTGATCTAGGTCACTCTTAGGCTCTGCAACACATCTTCATGAAATCCGGTTACAACTATGGCAAGCGTAAGGACGTGCAGGTAGTTACTGAGATGTTCCTCGGTCCCGGCATTGTCGCCGCGGAAGGTACAACTATTCAAGTTCACCTCAGTCCAGGTTTCCGCACAGCGTTCTGATCAATGCTGGTGGTTCTCAGGAGATAAGCATCAGCGACACAGGAAGATCATGAATCCGGCGTTCAGCGCTCCTCAGCTCCGGACCTTCCTCAGCCTGTTTCAAGACATAGGTCTCCAGGTGCGTCAACCTCATATAGCGGCGGCGAATGGGCGTTGAGGCATGGTCTGATCTCTCCACCGCAGATGTGCGAGAAGCTGAAACCGGAAGTAGAGGAGAACCCAGACAAAACAGTATTCATCAACAAGTGGTTGGCGAGAACCACCTTGGATATCATCGGACAAGGTGGGTATCCAGCAGTCAGAACTACACCGGCTACATGCTGAGCGCCTTCCAGCCGCCTTTGACTATGACTATGGTGGCCTCAGCAACTCCGAGAGCCCACTTTTGAAGGCGTACTCGGGTCTCTTGTGAGTCTTCCTCAGAGTGATTCATGTCGAAGTGCCTCTTGTTGACTCTTGATATGTCACAGCCTCGATACCGCACTGTATCCTTCAAAATGGCTGATCCTTTACCGGAGTCTGTGGAACTATCTTCCGAACTTCCTCCTCCGCATCGTGCCGTACACTCCGATCAAGGCGCACAACCGAACCCGTCGTACTGCTCGTACTGTGCAAGGGATCGGTAGGGAACTCTTCAGCCAGAAAACGAAGGAAGTGCTGAGCTCCGGCAAGGCGGACACGCACAAGGACGTTATGAGCATTTTGAGTGAGCATTGCTACGGTGTACTCTCTCACTTTATCGGCTGATTCTTTGGCAGTCAAGGCTAACAGCTCCGAGGATCCCAGGACCCAGCTGGCCGAGGACGAGATGATCGCCGAGATGCAGACTCTCACCTTCGCTGGCCATGAGACGACCGCTAGCACATTGTCCTGGATGCTCTACGAACTCGTGAAGCACCCCAACTATCAGGCCAAGATGCGTGCGGAAATCAAGGCCGCTCGCCAGGCAATGCTCGCGCGCGGCGACAGTAGGTTTTCCATGGAGGATCTTGACTCGATGACTACCGTTATGAACGCGATCAAGGTATGTATGCGATTACTGCTGCCCAGAAGGTCACATCAGCTCACTGCCTGCACTCTCAGGAAACGCTTCGGTTCCATCCTATTGTCTTCAACTTGCAACGTTACGCGGTGAAAGACGACATCCTTCCTCTGTCCGAACCCATCATCACCACGACAGGCGAAGAAATTCACGCAATCCCCATCAAGGCCGGCCAGTGGATTACTGCTTCGCTGGCTGGTTACAATAGGTCCGTTCGTTCGCAGCGTCGGGTGCAGTATCCGTGTTGCTAACCACCTGACGGCAGACTCCGTTCGGTATGGGGTGAGGATGCCGACGAGTGGAACCCGGACCGTTTCTTGCGTATCGACCCGACCAAGCAGATCAGGGTCGGCGTATTCGGAAATTTGTAAGTGTATCTACTACCCTTTGGCACGTTCGGACACTTACCCTGTCAACAGGATGACTTTCTGTGAGTGGCCGCTCGAGGAACCCCGGGATTGCGAGTCTAACCGTGCTATACAGCCGCTGGTATCAGAGGTTGCATCGGGTGAGTGCTATGTGGCTGCATAAATTGGACAGCCTGCTGATGCAGGTCTCACACAGCTGGCGTTTCTCGTAAGCAGCCGTGAATGTTCGCTTTCTGCATACTGACAATCCTCATAGTCTGATCGAGATGCAAGCCCTTACCGCTGAGTTGCTGGAGAACTTCGAATTCGCTCGCCCCAAGGAAGACTACGACATCGTACGGCTTCCTGCTGGTCTGATGATTCCCGTCGTGCGCGGCAAACTGTACGAGCTCGGCTCTGTAATGCCGCTCCGCGTCTCTGTCGTCCAGTGAGTGGGGATGATATGGAGTTAGCGGTGTTATGCTGTCATCCCTCTCCACCCTTTAGCACGCTCTCTGTACTTATACTCACGTCTTCGCAAATATGTACGCAGCAATAGAGATGATTTCGTTATGCCACCTTGGAAGTCCGCGTCTACATTTGCTTGCACTAGATTTAGGCTCATCGCACACGAACTTGTGCGAGGGGGAGCGAACACGGGGTTGGAATCGGTCAGCCATCCAGAAGCGGGTAAGTACTACCTGGCGTCTTACCCCCGTCACGCAAAGAAATGCCCACAACCGAGTACTTATACCCATCGTTGCTAACCGCCTAATTAAGCCACAACCACTGCGGATCAGTTGGGTGTCACCGCAGCGTACCTAAATGAGATTCCAGTCGGGCCTCCTCACAGTCAGACGGTCAGAGGAATAAGTATTGCCGTTGATCAGGCCATATCACATATCTTCTTGTGGGAAAAGGGGGACGAAATTGTGGAGATCAGACGTCTTGACTGTAACACTGTAAGTTGCGAGTGCAGCCGCCGTGAGTACTTGAGTACTTAACCGCACAGTCCTAAACCAGTACGGGCGCTTGGTGAGTTAGCACCAACAATACCAACTTGTAACTTCACCACTGTCGTGGCCACACTCTGCGGGTTCGCCTCAGCCGGGTTTGAAGCTTGTTGACGTCTCCTGCTTTCACGAACGAGGTTCATGTCTGCCCCGTCGTTCTCCTCTTTTCCGCCCACCTTCTCGTCGTTCCCCGATCTGGACCCTGGCCCTAGTACTCGCCCTGCCAGTTCTACCCGGGATGACAAAGACAGGTCCAAGGAGAAGGAACGAAAACACCGCAAGAAGTCTCAGAGAGGAGAGGACGAGGAGAGGGACAGTGATGGCGAGAGAAAGAAGAAGCACAAACGTGAGCGGCACAGGGAGCGAGAGGACAGTACAGGTGCGCGACGCAGGAGTCAGTCTCGTTCACAGTCTCGCGCGAGACACGACCGTCATGACCATCAATACGCTCCGATCGATGATGAGAGGAGGAAGCTGGAAGAGGACCGCCGGTACAGGGATGAGGAGACGGTGCGGCCTAGCGCGAAGGAGGGATTGGTGTACTACACGGACAGGAAGGGCGACCCGCTGAACGTCCGATTCGATGGGCTGTATGCTGGGGACGTGCCAAGGTACCGTTTGGTCGATTGTAAGTGGCCCGCAGCTCACGCCAGCGACAACTAACGAAACGTAAGGGGGCCGGAAGGTTCTCGGCCTGAGTCCCGCGTTGTCAGTCGTACACCGAGGACGAGGAGGCGTCGAAGTCGCGCCGTTTGGCAGACGCAGCGTATGTTTCATCTGATCTAACAACAGGTGGTTTGCTGAAGGAGGGTGTCTGTAGATGCCTGCACTTACCGACTCTCGCTCCCGCCGTCTGCTCGCTGCCGAACCCAAACGCCGTCTGCTGGCATCTTCAGATGACAAGTACACATACAGTGAAATCGACGGCTTCCTGCGCATATCGACGACCCGCCCACGAGCCGACGACCAGCGGTACCGTGAGATAGAGCTCTCGAAGCAGGACTACGACTCGGATGAGTCTGACGTCTCAGACGAGAGCGGGGCGAGCTCGGATGACGATACTGACACGAGTCCTATGACCGCCCGTCAAGCCGCGATCGTCTGTCTTCGGGAGAAGCTCGACGCGAATCCTCAGGACGTACAATCCTGGCTCGCGCTGTATGCGCACAATGTCGCGACAGTCCCATCGACCCAGAAGAACGCCAGCAAGGCTCGCGTCGATATCGGCCTTTCTGTTCTTCTCGACGCTATCAAAGCACACCCAAACAATGCCCGCTCGAAGACCCTGCGGCTGAAGTACTTGAAGGTGGGCGAGGAGCGATGGGAGCCGGACAGGCTTAACCGTGAATGGGAAGAAGCCATCAAGGTAGACGACGTGGAGATTTGGCTTGCCTGGCTAGATTGGAGGATACGAAGCACCGTTGACATCCTGCAAACCCTCGCCGTTGATGCAGCCCGGGCCTTGAAGACACTCACAGCGCGCGGGGACGAGGTCGGACAACTCAGGATTATGTGGCGGGTTGCTGTCGCTCTCAAAGATGCGGGTAAGTTCAATCATAGTAGGCGCTGACGATATTCCTGGACTAAGGCCTTCTCCTCAGGCTGGGTGGAGCGAGCGAACGCGATTTTCCAAGCTCAGGCCGAGTTGTAAGTGCATTTTAGATAGCTCACTGTCCTACGCTCATTCCATGCAGGCTCTTCTCCATGCCGCCGAGGCTCTCCGGCAGGTCACTACACGAACAGCTAGACGCTCTCGAGGAGTTCTGGGAGTCCGGCGTAACACGCCTCGGCGAGTCCGGCGCATCAGGCTGGGTAGGCTGGGAGGCCTCAGGACGGCCAGAGCAACCACTCCCACCGAGCAAGCTCAGCGAAGCAGAGCCTCGTAGTTCTGACCCTTACTCGCAATGGGCAGCTTCCGAGACTCTAGCCGACCGCACGCGTACCCTGTCTCCCCGCTCGGAGGATGAGAAGAACACCGACATCCAGGCGGTCGTGTTCTTCGATGACATCCGGTCGTTCCTGCTGTCCCTGCGCACACCCCGCGCCAAGGACGTCTTCCGCCGCATCTGGCTTGCCTTTGTAGGCCTGCAAGTTCCTGGGTTCGTGCAGTCGCTCTCGGAGCGCCCAGAGGACAACACCGACGACCGCTGGGCATGCTCACAGTTGGTATCCCCGTCGTATCTGGCTTCTGTGTTCCCTGCCGATAAGGACACCAAGCGCATAACCGCTGATGCACAAGCGGGAGTGTTGATTGGGCGTGAGAGGGAATATCGGAGTGGGTTTGGGCCGGTCAAGGATTGGGGCTACGAGACGATCGCCCCGCTGGACGTCATCGGTCCAAGCAACTGGACAATGTGGACAAGTGAAGACGTACAGGGAGTCGATGCTAGCCTCGCTCGGGAGATCTTCAGGCACTGCAGGTTGGGAGATGAGGATGCCCATTGGGACGTACTCAACCTGGCCTTCGAGGCCGCAATGAACCTGAAGAGGTATGTCTCGCCCATGTCATATCCGCGACCTAAGTTGACGACGATGTACAGCGCGGTGAAGGTCTCGAAGACTTTACTTGCCAACGCACGCGAGTCGTTGCCTCACTGGGCAGCCCATGCACGCCTGGAATGTCTTCGCGGTCGGCTAGACGATGCACGGAAGGTCTACCAAACCATCCTCATCGCTTCCCATCAGAGTTTTCCTGGGGCCGGTGCCCTCTGGTGGGACTGGGCACAGATGGAATGGCTGGCACGTAACCCCGACCTCGCGCAGCAGGTGATCATCCGCGCCTCCGGGGTTGCAGGTTCAGGCGGCATCGCGGTCTTACGTGCCAAGCGCCATTTCGAGTCGCTGCTGACTCAAGAGCTGCTGCAGGCTCCCTGGCGGGAACGCGAAGCGTGGATAAAGATAGCCGGCCTCCTTGAGCTTCTGACATCGTCTTCTCCGCACTCGGCCCTAGCCCTGCTCGACTCGCACCTCGATGCGCTGCAGCCTCGCACGACCGCGCACGAGAGCCTGACTGTGGCGGCGCTCGTTCTGCTGTACAACCATGGGAGCATTCTGAAGAACCCCACGCCACCCGCACTGCTGCGGGAGCGTGTTGAGCGGGCGGTGGAGGTGTATCCCAGCAACACTGCTATCATGGGCATATTCCTGGAAGCGGAGAAGGGGCAGGGCATCTGGGGGCGGGTGCGGGCTATGCTGGGCGAGACGACGACAGAGGGAACCGGGAAGGAGAAAGGAGTCGCAAGACGGGTGGCGGAGGTCTGGGTTGCGAACTGGGAGAAGGGACGCTGGGAAGCGGAGGTGGAACGCATCCGGAACGGGCTGGCTGCTGCCGTAGAAGACGACAGGTACGTTTGCCGCATCTCGTGCTGGGAGAGTGGCTGAGTCGTTGATTTCTTCAAGGACGCGCGGGAGCGCAATCCTTTGGAAGCTCTATGTCGCGTTCGAGATCCGGGCGGGACAGCTGGGGCGGGCGAAGAAGGTGCTGTACCGTGCGGTGGGCCAATGTCCGCTCGTGAAAGGTGGGTGTTGGGCGGCGCGTGCTGGCATCACATGAACAACGTTGATTCATTTCCGGTTACATGCAGAGCTATATCTACTGGCGTTTGGACCGCTCAGGACGGTGTTCGAGGAGCGGGAGCTCATCCAGTTTGGCGAGGCGATGATGGAACGGGATATTCGGTTGCGAGAGGGCCTGCCGGCCGTGGGCGAGGTGGAAGACGGTACGGTGAAGACGGAGGAGGACTCGGAGGAGGAAGGAGACGAGATCGAACACGATGCTCGGGAGCTGCGGCGCCTGAAGCCGTACTGACTGACACTGGTGCGTTTGGTTACTGACTGTGTTCGTCCTTGGAAGAAAGTGGCTCGGTTCGCTACGCCGCGGTTCTTGTTATTACCCGATGTATGTACAGAGTATTGTACACGATGTTGTGACGTGTTTGTGCACGGAGAGTTTGGGCGCCTGGATGCGGGGTGTGTTGTGCGTGTGGATTCCAAGCGGATTCCCAGCTGCTGTTTGGACACCTCCTTTGCCCTCCTCGCCGCCTGCCATCCTCGAGGCCCCCGCCATTTTCTCTACCACCACCAGGTTCGCCGCCCCAGCAATCAGGCGCACTTCGGCTACAGGCTTCGCTTTGTCTCTTGCTCTCTCATCCATCTGTCCCCATGCAGGGCCAATAAGTCTCCTCCCACTCCCTCGTTTCTCTGGATCCTACTCGACAGCCCCATCCTAATCCTGCCGTCCACGGGCGTAATACTGTGCATCTACTAGGCTATTGTTTCACAACCATGTCCATCATACCTGCTCCAACCATCGTGCTCCCCAAGGAGGAATGGCCCGACGCCGACTTCGACTTCCCCGATGGAGACCCCATCCACGCCTCGGACGGCGAGTCCGACAAGGAGGACGAGGAGGACTGGGATATGGAGATGGACCTGGGAAAGACGGGCGGGGCCAAAGCACAGATGGTCCTCGAGGGCATTGCCCAAAGGTCAGGTCCCTCCCACAATGCTTCCCGCATGTTCACCATCCGTCCCCCGCCCTCACCCTCCCCCGACGACGATGAAGACGAGGAGGGCGTGTCGACCATCAAGGTCGCCGCTCTCCCCAAGCCCGCTGCCCCCAAGCCGCCCCCGAGTCCTATTGACGAGGACTTCGAAGACGGCTTCGCGCTTCCGTCAGATCTCACCACACTCTCCCTCCGACCATTATCACTGGCACACCGCACTTCCAAGTCATCCCTCGAATGGGGCGACAAGGATCAGACCACGTCCTCCCAGTCCTCCGACGCTTACTCGACCTTCGGTTTCGCTGACAATTCCCCATCATCAAACTACACCTCGGCGTCCCTCCCGGAGACGGAGACAGAGGAGGATGATGAGGAGGATGACTTCTTGGAAGGTCTGGATGTTCCTAACGGACTGTTCGAGTCGGGCAGCGCTGCGAAGAAGCTTGGCAAGATTCTCGAGCTCAAGAAGCACACCACTTTCGCTGACGATAGGGTGAAGGTGGTCAGTCCTGACCCAGAGGACGACTTCGAGATCGGACTCGTGATCGACAACGAAGCTGAGCTCAGTCCGAGCCGCCTGCTCCAGAATGCTCAGACTGTCTTGCGACCCACTGCGTCCTCGCGCAGTAAGAGCGCACCTCCCCGTCCGCCTGCCGCGCTCCGCCCGCCATCGCGCGTCAAGAGCGGAGACCGCGCAAGGTCACCCAACAACCCACCAATCTCCTCCATGTCCCAACTTCGTCGGATCACCGCCCCTCCCGCCTCTCCTCCTTCGAGCAGGACCGCACAACCCATTCGCTCGCAGACGTACAGCCAAGCTGTCCAGTCGCCTTCCACAATGACCTTCTTGGCTGCCAAGCCGGGGAGTCTGCGTGTACAGAAGTCCACTTCGGGACTGAAGCCCGTGTCGCCGCCGCAAACGCGCAGGCTAGGCCGCAAAGCTTCGCTGCCGTCCCTGTCAGAATCCAATCAGGCTCAAGCGTCAGGCTCTGGGTCGGGTTCTGCGGCGTCGGGCAACGCTCCTGCCGCTCGGTATGAGACAGCAACTGCATCGTCGAGGGCGAAGGTGGCTACCGCAACCACCAGCCGTCTACACGGCTTTGAGTACCCTATACCTCCGGCCAGACCCTCGACACCATCATCCAATCCCGCGGCGCTCAGACTGACAATGCCGACATCATCGTCTCGTATGAAGTCTCGCGCCCCAATATCCAATGTCTTCCCATCTCCCGCCACTGCTCCTCTCACCCGCTCCACATCACCGCTTCCTCCACGCCCGCCCTCACGCCCTCCTTCCGCCGCCTCATCACAAGCGTCCATCCGGTCGAGACACGTTCCCAGTACCAGTCTGGTCAGTGCGCCCAAAGTGCTCAAGAAGCCAAAACGCCAACGCACGTACGGCGACGGCACGGAGCTCGATGCGTTCGATGACCTCCCCACCGACCGTGAGAAGGAGGGCAAGTTTCGCGTACAACCCAAAGGCTATGGGAACCGCATACCGGGTGCGTCGTATCCCAAGCCTTCCGACGCGTCCGCGACGGGTACGGTCCGCCGCAAAGCGAAACGCGATTTCTCTGGAAGCGGACCTGGTGAGTGCCACCATGTTCAGTAGTTCCTTGACGTCCATTGGCTGACACCCGAGCGCCTTCTTCCCAGAATCGTCAAAGGCGCCAGGGCCTTCCAAGACGCTCAAGCGGACAGGTCGCATAGACTTTCCGTCTTCAAAGCCGGTAGAGTCGCCAAAACTCTCGCCGTCAAAGGATGCGGAGCACAGTGCGAAGAGGAAGAAGGTCGCCTCCCCGGCGCAGACGAGGAGAAAACCGACGCTCATACGCAATCTGGGTGGCGCCGGCGTAGCCAAAGGTATGCGTCTTCGCAGAATGTTCCGAGGCGCATGCTCACTCAGGGGTTGCGCTGCAGTCGTCGGGGAGATGAAGTGGAACCCGACCACGTTGCGGTGGGAGGGGAACGACCAAGCTCTCCGAGATTTCGACGCTGCATCGACACGCCCGGCCCTTATCACCAACCTCACTGGCTCGTCAATAGGCTCGCCAGTGGGCTCCTTCGCGTCCGGCACGCGCGTGGTCGGCAACATGATCCTCGACCCCAACCGTATGTGCTGGGTATCGACGCTCCACCCAGACGAGGAAGAGCCCGACGTGTTCGCGGACCTCGCCGACGACGAGGACGACGACGACTGGGAGGCACGCGGAGGCACCATCCGCGCGAGCCAGCAGCTCCAGTCCGGGTCCGCCGCTGCCGCGTCGAACAAGTCGACGAACTCGTCCATGTCGCGCGTCGAAGCGCCGAGCCCTGCGCGGAGTCACGGAAGGAGCATGTCCGACTCCGAGAGCGACCGGTGTTCGCGCGCGTCCATGGTGTGCGACGTGGACGAGTTGTTCTTCGAGAAGTGCCGCGCGGCGGAGGAGCGCCATCGGGCTGAGCTTAAGCAGTGGCTCGCTGTCGGGCACGACGTCTTCGCGGAGCCCGACCGCTCGTGCCTCTTCGAGATCCGTGCGCTCGCCACTCGACAATACTAGTATGTCTATCGCCTCACCGCGGTAGCATAGCAGTACATACTCTAGAGCCCACGGACTCCCGCACTTCACCTTCCCATTCCCATTTCATTATACACTCATCCAACTCGACTCTGCTGCTAGAGCTGTGTATAGGACAAATCTACGCGCCGCCGCGGTCCATATGCACCAGCCACCTAGTTTGCATTGCATGACTCTCCTTGCCCTTTCGTTTCCCGTTTCCCGTACCTCGTCTCCCCTGCACCCATGAATGCATGACGACCCACCCATGACCTCTCCCATCTTGTCGTGTCGATTTGTTCCTCGTTCTAGTCCGTGGTCCCTCTTGTCCATAGCTTTCCGTCCCTCTGGTCTCGTATCGTCTCACACTAGTTACGCTCTTCCCGGTACATGCTCTTCTTCCGCCGTTCTTCGCTTTGTGCATATTGGTACCGGTCCCATCCGCGCCCACCCCTCCCCGTTACCCTCTGTCGCCCCTCTTCCCGTTCGCGCTGTGTCTATATTGCTCCCGCGTTTTTGCCTCGTTTCGCGTTCTTTGGTCCTGACTTTGGAGCTCGTCTTGGTTCGCTCCTCGACTGCATCGTTAATAGCCTCGATGTGTATGACAGAAATATAACTAAGGATATGCATGATCAGTACGTGGCTATGCGGAACTTTCCACCGTCCGCAAGTCAACCGAGGTGGCCTCAGGCGCGTCCGCAATCCGACTCACAAGCGGTGACGACGGGTAGAAGACAGCGAGTCGGGCACCCCTCGGCTTGTCGGAAGTGTCGTGGTTGATGGTTCAAGTACATACTGAGTTGCTGATTGAGGTCGGCCGGGGCGGAACAGGGCTTGCGGAGGTAGTATGGCCGCCCCGGTGAGAGTTAAGTTCCCTGCCACTACACCTGAATTGCGACTCACTCATCCTCCACTGTTCTCTGTTCTCTGCTCTCCGAGCCCTCGCCGCTTGCTCTTCAGTCATGAATGTTGATACACCTATTCCCGACTATCTCCCCGGTTTCAAGTCTGCTCTGGAAGGACTTCTCTACGACACCGAGCTATCGGATTTCGCCCTCCTTGATCGTGCCCGCGAGCACCTCAAAGTCCTCGACGACCCGGCGTTCTCCGACACGTCGAATATGCCGTTCCAAGATCCTCTATCCCAGCGATATACGGTCACAGTCAAGGGTGTGTTTGATGCTATGTACCATACCGCGGAAGCTTTCGACATGAAGGAGGGCCACCGTTATGTTTCCGCCGGGATCTGTGCAAGTTGTGATCAGCTATCCCCTGGACGGGTTGGTCAAGCTCGGGCGGGAGTGGTTTATGGACCTAGTAACGCCCTGTGAGTACGGTGATACTATCAAGATGTGCCTTCACTGAGCTGACACTATTTCATTCATGTGCAGATCAAATGGCAGTCTCCCTACCTACCGCTGGCGAAAGATGGTACATACACCATCGCCGCGGCGTCAAACTGCACGTCCGAAGGATTATAAGACCAATGTTTCATTCGTCGACCGTCAATACTATCAAGATCATGATTGCGCTGTCTTGAAGCCGTACGTATACTGATCAATGGGCAGGGGAGGACGGGACAGGTTGGAACACAAAACTAGCCATCGAAACAGTAGGGTGGGAATCATCCGCTAGCTACACGACGAGAGGGCCTGAGAGCTATCGAGGCTGGGACCAAAAATACATAGAGGTGTTTGGAGCGGGTAGAGAATAGAGCGAGGAGAACGAGTCGACAAAATTATTTCACAATACGAACAGATCGGAGTCGAGGGAAGAGGAACAAAAGCAGAAGTGTTATGGAGTCTGGGGGGTAAATACTGGAGAAGTCGGCAGCCATCATCGTCCTCCTCACAGGACTCCCCTCCGCGCGTGCGCTGAGACTGTGCAGACGGGAGGGCGCGAGAGGTAGAGACGGCGGCGGCGACGAGCGGACGCGGAGAAGAAGGGACAATCAAGTAAGGGTACTCAAGGCGATAAATACGCGAATCAGAACGAAACAATCGATAATGGCAGCCTGCGTAAAGGCGTAGGAGAGGAGATATGGTGAGGGGGGTGGTTGGTGATATGGACAGGGTAGGAATTTACGGCGACACTAGAATAGTCCTGTATGTTACAGTAAAAACACAGAGGAATGCATAGGGGACGCGGCATGGGAGCGACGGGCCCACAACCTGCGCTGCGGCCTGGGTCGCCGCAAATGGCAGAGCCTGGACGTGCCGTACCTACGTCATGAGACGGGAGCAAAGAGATGCGAGGAGACTGAGAAAGAAAAGGCATAGCGAGACAGAGAACGCGAGGACGACAGCAACAAAGCGATTATAAAGACGACGTATGAGATGGAGATTGGAGATAGAGCGCGTCGGGGTGTGTGGCCTGGTCAGGGTAGTGGCGGGGGTGAGGGTGGGGTGGGTGGCGACGCCGTTCGTTCCTTCGTTGGCGCGCTGTTCGGTGATCATTGGGTGGTCATCTTGGATCCCGATGCGGAACAATCGCAGGCCCGGACAGAAAGCAGCGAATATCTCCGCGGGATGCAGAGAGGGATGTGTGCGGAAGCGACCTAATCGCGTCCGTTGATGGTCTTGCGCCGCTTCTTCGGCTGGGCGTCTTGCATCTCGCAGTCTCCGTCAAGACTGTACAAGAAGTCGCTGCGCGACGTCTTCCTGCTCATCTTGAAGGGACTCCCCATAGCGGTTACCCCGACATCCCCGTCGCCTCGGTACTCAGAGTGGCTGTGCTTGCGACGACGCGACTTCTTGTCCAAGACAGCGTCCATGAGACCGATGGAGCTCTTCTGCCCGCCGCTCGAGCTCGTGCTCGCGCTCAGGCTAGTGCCAGCACCACCGTTGGAGACACTCCGGCCCCGACCACGACCTGCAGAGTGGCTCGGGGTGACAGTTGGCCTGCGGCCACCGGCGACCGAGAGGCTGCTAATGCTGCCGAAGGCGCCGCTGAGGCTGGTGGAGGCAGTCGCGTTGACTTCGCTGTGTGCCTGAGAGCGGGAGCTAGGCCCAGCATTGAAGCAGTCGTGCAGGGACTTGGAAACGAGGGCGGGGGACTCAATCTCATCAATCTCCATCTGCACGTCGTCAATGGACCGCCCACTTCCAAAGGGCATTGAGGAAAGCCCTTTGCCAGAGAAGGGAGGCAGTAACGGCGTGAAGGACAACGGGGCGACCTTGGGAGACGGAGATGGGCTCGTGCTCCCGCTACGACTACCCGTGCTGGGGCCCGCAGAGGTGCTCGGAATGGGGCTCGAGTCGAAGCCCTTGAGAGGAGACATCAAGCCGTTGATGAACATCTTTGTGTGGGGCGTGTCTGCGATGTTCGGGGATGAGGAAAGTGAAAGCTTAGCATGCTTGCTCGCGGCCAGAGCGAAATAGTCCGACACCGTCGACTCCTCAGGTCGACTCTCCGGGCGTATAGGTGTCGAGGCGGCGAACTGCTCCAACGCATAGAAGTCGAACATGTAGTCTTCCAGATCCAGCACGCGACCCGGACTCGGCAAGAAACCACCAAGACCCTTGCCTGGCGTAGAGGGCACGTCCCAACCCGGCTGATCCAGTCTTGATTGTATGGAGTCCTCTTCCCCAGGCTCCGCGAAAAGACGGCGCGGAGACACGGAGAGCACCGAGGGAGACTTCCGCGGTGGACTGAAGATGCTGCGCTTCTGGCGCTCGCTCGCAGGAACGAGTAAGAGAGGACTAACGTCCAGCCCGCGAACGTTGGGACTCGACTCAACTCGGGCAAGCATCGCAAGCGTGTAGTCGCGGATCTTGTTGCTGATCTTGGGGCTGTGCCGCCAGATCTGCTTAGTTCCCAACCGAGCTGGAGAATGCCTGAAGGCCGGTGTCATGAGGGGATTGTATGGAGACTCCGGTGGAGGGCCGGCCAAGTCGAACGCCGGTGCAAGAGAGTCGGACAACCCGGGCGTCTGCGGAGGAGTGCTGGAAAATGATGGGTGCTCAGTGAAGGACTGATCCTCTTCACCCGAGCTTTGTGCGGTCATTTCCTCCGCATGAGAGTCGTCGGGCTGTGACTCGGTCTCGTTGGCGTTCGAGCCGGAGGCCTGAACTTCCAAAGAGACGACTCGGCGAAGAGACTTCGCGGAGTTACGCTGCTTCTCGGCAGGCTTCGCAGGTGCAGAAGGGCCAGCTTTGTTCTCCTCCTGGTTTTCCTCTTTGTTCTCCTCTGAGTAAGATTGATGAGCTCAACCAACGATCTAAGAGGCACTTCATCACTCACTGTTGGAACCCCGACCACGTCCGCCCGGACGGTCATTGTTATCGCGACGATTCGACATCGCAATTTTGTGCTTCTCATAGACATGCCTCCTCCACATCGACTTCGCATTGACCCCTGCGTAAGTCCTACGGCACAGAGTGCACCGCAACCTTGGCTCCTTTCCGTTCTCCCAGTTGTCCTTGGCGTCCTTCTTCTTGGTCGGAAGCCAGCCACGAGGGGGTTCGAGCTGCGTAGGGTACCCGACAGCGTTAGGCCCAACGAAGTCGTTTACGTCAAGGAACCAATTGGGATTCGCTGCCATATCGCTGTACGAGAGGCCGATCTTGCGCTCTGCGGAGCCGGGGAAGGTGGTAAAAGGCGCTCGGATGAAAACCGTATCAGGATCGCCTGGTGAGGGATCAAGATTCACGGCTGCATTGCTCGCAGAAGGATGTCGAGTGATTGTTTGGATAGGGGGAGGGACAGCGGTTGGTGGTTGTGGTGCTTGGGGGCCCAGCTGCGCGCAGGCGTGATAGAGAAGGGCAGCGTGCTCGGCGGTGTCGAAGCGGAGGGAAGCCATCGCGTCTTCCATAAGTGAAGGGTTGCTGGGGTGAATGAAAGGGTTTGCGGACGACGGCGGCTGATCAGCCATCGTGGAATGGAGGGATGGGGTGGAAAAGGTGGCTATACGGGGAATCAGCGAAGCAATATGGAGGTGGGTGCGGGCGATCTGACCTCTGGTGGGCGCAGGGTCGTCTCGCTGCGGTGGTGTGAGATGGTAGAGTGCGTCGGGGAGGGGAGTGGCGGGG
>ML211129.1:0-60184 GCA_004369055.1 Polyporus arcularius HHB13444 | reverse complement strand
CAGCTGTACACCGTGTTCGGGTACCACGGCCCCGGCACGGCGCGGGAGATCAAGGACGAGCTCGCCGCGCTCCTCCGGAGGGAGGGCAAGACGTGGCAGGAGGTCGTGCGCGAGTCCGTCGAGAAGACCAGCCTGCGCGAGGGCCAGACGGCTGAGGTCGAGGGAGCGGGAGCGGGATCGGTGTCGGAGGCGAGCGTGAAGCTGCTCGTGCAGGAGGCGGAGGAGCTGAAGCGGCTGCTGGACGGGCTGGGGGAGAGGATCGAGAAGCGGCTGGAGGGCACGACGCTCGCCCGTGATGGGCAGGTCGTGGCCGTCACTCCGCCCCCGCCGGCGTCGTAGCGTTCGTGCATCGTGTATGGGCTCGCACACCTACGTATCAAAAGCACGCTCAGTCAGATCGTCACCCGTTCACCGATTCCTTTGACCGCAAACAAGCTGAGGAGCGTCGAACAGCCAGCACGAGCTGATGAGCCACCGTATATAATTACATGCGGAGCATACTTCAGCGTATCACTTGAAATCTTCATATGCCACCCAACGCCGGAACACGATTCCTCAACACCAAGAGGGCAAGCCCAAGGCCCCACCGCTATGCTTTCCACCGCTACAAAAGCGACATGAGTCTCCGTCCATGCAGCGACTCCCAGGCGATGCCGACGAACCTTTCTAAGAGGTTCCTCCAGATCCTCCAAGTCAGGGTGGGGGTCTTTTGGAGGTCTTCCCCTCTTCTTCTTCAAGGGTGCGTCGGTCACGCCTGAGCGAGAGGCCGCAGTACCCGATGTGGACTCGGGCTTGCTGTCCGGAGATGTCGCGAGGGACTTCTTGTTTTTCGACCCAAGGGGCCGTCCGCGCGCCCTCTTGGGTGGGGCGTCCTGCGAACGCGAATCGTGCGTGAGCAGGGTCCGACGCGCACAAAATGCCGCTTTAGTATTCACCTGAGTGGTCGGAACGGAAACGGCTGTTGGGGCGTTGTCGAGAGGTCGCTCGGGAGTGCCGACCCCGGGGTTGGGAATGGAAGTGGGCGTACACGAGCGACGCTTGACGGGCTGCGCGCGCTGCCGGCGGTGCGTCGGCGCAATGATCCGGCGGGGTTGGTTGCGGAGGTGAGGCGGGGTGCTGCCAGTGGTGGACGTCAGCGAGAGCCGGAAGTTGGTGGCACTGGCAGTGGCAGGGGATTCCAGGGGGTCGACGGGGGCGTCTTCGTGTATCGTACGCAGGGCCCCGTGCGAGCCGTCCATCTGCAGCATACCGACTGGGGAGCCAGGTCAGATTTGACGGACTGTCACATGCGCATTGCGGATATGGGGATAAGTAGGGTTGTGCCAACCTGAACCGTCGACAACGCTTGCTGTGGCCCAATGCAGATCGCTGAGGGTCTGGTAGACATCGTTCGACGAATTATCAAGATCGGGGTTCTGCGCAGATGCCGCGTCAATTGTACAGTACTGCTTCGCTGCAAAGGCGAGCACCGACCGACCTGGTAGATCACTTGCAGATCGTGATCAGAGGCCACCGCGCAGGGCGCATCGGTGTGCTGTCCGTGTTGGACGTTAAAGGGAAGCGCCGTCAGTTACGAGCATACTCCAGTACTAGACTGGGAACGGCAGTGGGACGAACATCGAGTATGTACTCCAGGATGCTGTCGACAGGGTCGCAGAACTGAGCGAACGGCCTGTCAGTGAGATGCTGCGAGAAAGAGCCTCACTGAGAGAAAAACCCCACCTCCGCGGGGCCGGGAGCCAGCTCTATCGACCCGGACGACGTATCACAAGACACACCCTCCAGGAAGGGCTCCGGGGACGGCGGACGACCCAACGACGGCTCTACCGAGGCAGCGCGCATGACCTTGGGCCCGAGGACGCGCCTGCGTTTTAGCTTGTAGTAGTGCAGGAAGACACACTGGTCGCGCCTGCTCTGGCTCTCCGCGCTCACGCTGCCCTGAGGCGGCTCCGGCCCACACCGATGCTCGACGGACATCGTGAGCTTCTCCGCCGCCGCGACGGAGAACGACGCCTGGCTGAGCGCCCCGAACGTCCCGCCAAACACGAGCTCGCCCTCGCGCGCGCGGTGCGTCGCGGCGGCGAGGGCCCACGCGCCGGTCTTCACGCACCCGGACACGAAGAGCACGTCGGACGCGGCGAGGTCGAGCCGGAAGACGTCCTGCGCGAAGCGGTGCCACGCCTCGTGGTTCCGCACGATGTACTGCACGAGGTCGCGGGACGGGTGGAGCGCCTCGCGCGCGCCGTCGTCCTTCAGGACGAGCACCGCGCCCTGCTCGTCGGCGCATTTGAAGCGCAGCTGCGCGACTGCGCCTGCTGGGGCTCCCGTCCCGACGCCGCTGTCCGGGCCCGATGAGCGTGCGTGCGCGGCAGCGGTATAAAGCGATCGGAAGAGTGGCTTACAGGGATGCGTCGACGCTGCGTGCGACGACGCTCGTGCTGCAGATGGGCCCGGGTTGCAGAGCGTGGGCGCGACGGTGCAGTAGCGTATCGGGGTAGATGAAGGGTTCGTACCCGTCAGGAACGCCGCACTGCTGGTGGACGGCGTGTCCCGCTGGGAGGGTGGCGTTGAAGAGACGGTAGAAGCTGCCTTCCAGGATGTATCCGACATCTCCGACGAGGACCTCCCCGGCTTTTGTGGGCTCGGGTTCCCAGAGGGGGTAGCCGTGGCCGCGGCGGAAGAGCAGCTTCGTGTAGACGTCGCATGCGAGCCCCATGGCGAGTGCGTGAACGGGCGAAGAGCAGACGCGGACGGACAGCCTTGCTCGTATTTATTTGTTTGGTGCGACGGGGGGCAGTGAGCGGGAATACGCGGGACTCAGTAGCTTTGAGGAACCTCAGCATTGCGTAAGCCGGACTTGCCAATCAGAACGGGCAGTAGAAGCACCAAGCGCAGTAGTGGCCGGGCCGTGGCATTACGTGCAGTGCAGACATTCGCTCAAGTAGAGTTCTCCGAGACAGGCCTCATCGAGACACATGCATACAGAAGCGTACAACATCAGCCCTGTGCCTTTGCCCATCATGTGAGAACGGGGAAGATGGAGGGAGAGCTGGAGAAGTGTGCTGACCTTGACGGCGGCCCATTCGCGCGCCGCGTTCTCTATGCGCTCCTCGAGCGCCGACTTGCATTCCGTGCACAGGGACGTAGTCCGCACCTCCTCGTAGGTCTCGAACACAGTCTGCGCTATATTTTCTGATCTGGTTCAGATGGCGCGCGAGGATGCAAGGGGACATCGCGTGCACGCTCACCGAAGGAGCCGTCCCACACCGCGGCCGCGATCGCTGCCTTCCATACTTTATCCAGCTGGCTCCGGCTGTTGTCGCACGCGGGACTGGGCGGGTGGGCTGCCACCGGCACGTCGAGGAGGTCGCCGAGTGCGGACTGGCGCAACTTCTCCAGGTCGACGAGCCGCTTGCAGTACGTCGGGCCCATCCTCGCCACGAGCGCGTCCGGCAGCGTAGAGAGATCGTACGTCAGGAGACTGGACGATGCGGCGATGGCGACGTCCTGCAGGTCGTAGCGCCCCGCGACGCAGTACGCCTCGATGGGATGCGAGGGGGCGAACGAGAGGATGAGCTGGTAGAGGGGCAGCGACGGGGCGGCAAGCCTGCGCACGTCGATCCCGTACGTGACGAGCGCTTCAGTCGCAAGGTCGACGTCGTCCAAAGCGGGGTGCATATGGAGGCAAGGCAGTCCATAGAGGACACGAAGCGCGATTGACAGGACCGACGCGCGTTCGGGCACGGCGACGACGCGGTCCTCAGGAATTTTCGCGAGCAGACCGCCGAAGGAGTTGGCGGAGGCGTGGAGGAGGCGTCGGAGATGGGCGTGGAAGCGGACCTGGTCCACGGTGAGCAGCACGATGTCCGGGAGGGCGTCCGCTACGGTGAAGTCGGGGCCGAAGGCGGGAGACGAAGGGGCGATCCACCGCTCGAGCGAGATGCTGGATGCTTCCTGTATAGTCCATATGCGGGGAAATCGTGAGTGCAGGCCAGAGAGAGAGTCGCGAACACGTACCACGATAGGATCATGTGCGCGGGCGGAGTGACTGCTGAGGTCGGTGTACGAGTTGGACCACTCGTGTTGAGAGAGCCCGAACGGGTCCATGGAGCACGTACGCCGCTGCAGGACGAGGACGAGCTGGGCTGCGTTAAGTACCACCACGCCCATGTCGTCACCAGAACGGGACTCAGCTATGCCCGAAGTGCGACTGGCCCGACTCGGCCATGACGCGCTCTGCCCTGGCCAATGCGGTGCAAGCGTTAGAGGCCGCAAAAGCCGGATTCGCGGAGGTCCTTCACGTCCGTCTCGTTCATCCCTTGCTCCGTTCCGCCGTCCACTGCACAATCCTCTGCAGGACCTGCTAGACATATTTCGGCGACGGAAAATCCCATGCTCTTCCCTCCGATTGCTGTGCTTACCGTCCTTCAGCTCGTTCAACTGGATAATCTGCGTAAATCTCACCATCACGGACATCGTGCTATGTGAGAGCCGCGGTCTGCTCGAATGGCCCTTCGGGGACAACACGTTCACATCACTGCAAAACAGGGCGGAAAGTGTCAACTCAAAGGGAAGGAGGAAAAGCCGCGCGCGCTGACCACGTATAGCCGCCGGGAGGCCCACCTTACCCGTACGTCACCACCAGGATGACGGACCACGTAGTCGTCGTCGATGTCGGCCAAGACCTCATTTAAAGCCAGGTGAGTTCAATCGCAAGCTGAAGTCGGGTTCAAGTCTCCTCAACTCCTCACTTCCTTGCTTTGGCAAACTCGAGCTGCGGGAGCCGGTGACGACAGTGCCCGCATGACTGTGCCCATAGACGCGTTATAAGGCTGTTGTGCCCTATGCCAGCAGAAAGAATTCCTGGGCTGCAACGAGGTGACACGAGTTGTGAGCACTAGGCGGGCGGGAGAGGGAGAGGGAGGAGAGAGACGAGGACGAGGATGAGCAGAGGTCGGTAGCCTCGAGGCGTGCTTAGTCAGCAGACGCTGAGCCAAGAGACCGCGGGTGCAGGAGGACAGGACGACGACGCCTGTCGGTACTTGTATCCGCTGTACACAGAATTTATCCAATGCGCAATGATGATGACGACCAAGTTACAGATGGACCTCAGACCCATGCGATTGGCTACAGTCTACTTACTGGAGCTCGCTCGATACAGAGTGTCACACCGTTCTAATTAAGCTGGCTCGTCCCCATCCGCTGCCATACTTCTGTCCTGTGCACGCTGCCGGAGCCGCCCCCACTGTACCCACCACTCGTCCGCCTCGTCCTCGCAGTCGTACCCAAACAAGACGCTGTACTCCTCCCACACGCTCTCCGCGCTCCCGCCGCCCTCGAGGACGTTCGCGCCCGGGCCCTTCGCGGCGTTCGCGCGCAGCGACGCGTCGCGCGCGGCCGCCGCGGGCCCGTCCGCCGTGAGCATGGCGATCGCCCCGAGCTCTGCCTCCCGCACGCTGCGCACGCGGGCCTGGCGGATCTCCTGGAATGCGTAGAGGAAGGACTCGATCTGCGTTGGGGAGGAGAGGTGGGAGAAGAGCTTGGCGAGGACCGCGCCGTCTTCGACTGCCATTGCTGTGCCCTGGATGGTGGTTGGCTGGTCCCATCAACATATATAACGTTAGTGACATCGTGTTGTCACCGGCAGGTGTGTTCATGCGACTCACGGGAAACGGATGCGCGGCCTCGCCGATGAGCAGGAGTCGCCCGTCATCTGACACCCAGTCTTCGAGGTCCACGTGTTGTCTTATTGGGATGACCTTGGTTTTACGGGCCCCCAACACGGTTTTGCGCAGACTTATGCTCGTGTGAGTCCATGTCCATGACAATAAGAGACAATCCGACGTGGAGACTCACTGGTCCGATATTCCTGAGCCTTTGGTGACAAGCGCGAGGTCAGCGGGGGCGGCATCTTCATAGCACCCGGACGCCCCAGCATCATCTGGGGCATACAGCTGGAAAGAGATGTCTTCGAACCCGCGCTATGCCGGCGTGAGCGAGTCGAACTCCAAATGAGCATAGGGTGCCAGTGGACCACTCACGATCGGGTAGGCAACGGCGGCTCGACCTCCCCCGAGTGCAAGGCATTGCCAGCTCTGGATATTGAATACCGCGTCAACTCGCGTGCATACGACGTCACATGTCCCACCTCATGCCTACTCACCTTCAGAGCGACCCTCGGATCGAATGTGGACACGTAGGCCAACGAGATCAGAGTGCTTGTCAATGTCGGACGATGCGTGAGGACGGCGCGGGGGACGTATATGCGAGATGTGCAGCTCACTCGTACACGGCCAGCCCGGTCGGAGAGCCGGGATCGCGCCGGCCTAGGACGGCCGTTCTGCACTGGCCGAGCGCGCCGTCCGCCCCGATCAGTACGTCGCCCGATATCCTCTCGCCCGACGACAACCTGACTGCTCGACTTTGGGGGTCCACCTCCGCGACTTCGGAGTTGAAACGCACGTCGGCACCGAGCTTGATAGCCGCATCGTAGAGAATGTCGTACAGGTCCGCACGCTAGATGCTTGGAACATGAAGCTCCCCGGACACGAGACGGCGTGTAGGACATCACGCACCGAAAGCATAAGGAACAGCCCCTGCGTCTCTTTCAGCATCTCGGCGTCCCACAGCTGTTCAGCCAGGGTTTCGCTCGAGTCGTCTGGCAAATGGCAAAAGAGAGGTGTGGTGACACAAGGAAACGCGCGCCGGATGGGGATCCTGCACTCACATCTCATGAAGACGAGCTTGTCCATGAGCGAGGCCTTGCTCATGAGGACGTCCCTGAGGCCCCAGTGGAAGAGGATCTTGGACAGGTTCGGCGGCGCGCGTACTCCGTGCTCGCCGCGCTGGCCATACGGCAGACATGTCAGCAAAGAAACGAGGTACGGGGATTGGATAGACGGTGCTCACAGCTGTGTCCCTCTCTAATCGCTCGAGCACCGTCACGCGGTGTCCTACACGTCGTAAGGCCAGCGCGCACGAAAGTCCAGCTATACCTAGGAACTGTCAGCAACGCTTGGTACTTCCAGATGAGCACTCGCACTCGTACCTCCACCGACGATGACGAAGGTTATGGGAAAACTCGTTTGAGGAGGCGTGGTGGTCTGCAGCCCAGTCAGGATCGAAAATCACCAGCGGCCAACGTCAACACGTACCTCCTCTTGCATGTCTGGCACTCTCGACGCAGACAGAGCCAATGTCGCGGGAGAAGGGGCAGGGCGTGCGCCCGAACCGGAGAGCTCATCGTCGCTCATAAGACATGAGAAACCGGCCAAAGCGCTGGTCTCGACGCTCGAGCTGCCGACGTATGTATGTACGAGAACCCCGAGATCGGCTCGCCCGCGTGCGATCGCATGTCTTGCGTCTTGTGATAGGCAACCTGCAGGCTGCGACCGTTCGACGGTCAAGCCACGCTCGGAGCATCCCAAACTGAGCACTGGACGAGATCCCAGCGCTTCCCCATAGTGCCGTCGAAGTGGGCCGTCGCTCGAGACGATCTCGATAAGGTTCCGCTGGAAGGCGAGACGAACGCTAGATGAGAATCTTGAAGTGTGTTCAAGCGGTTCTCGCACTCACCATCGTTCTGCCGTAATGCGCTGGAGATGCTGATTTCATGGGCTCCAGCTTCCGCGAACCCACACTCGAGCGCTGTCCGAGCGTCGTTCTGTGATAGCTAATCGGCCACGAGGAAATCTGAGGACACGCTTCGTACGCGCAGTCTTCAGGGCCATGGCCATATGGGTTGGCCTCCACCTGTCGCAAGATTGGCGCATGGCAGTATGCCCCGTCGCGTGAGACGGCCACGCCGAACCCATGGGTCATGGTACTTGCAGTTCACGAACTCAGAAGTGGAGGCAGGGCTCATCCTCATCACAACGACTGTCTGTACTGTACTAGTACATGGGCGTGTCAGTCGTCAAAGAGCAATTTGTGCACAGGAAGTCAACATACCTCCCGCATCTTGAGGGCGCGATGTCAGGTATGGCGCCCATCCGCCCGTCGTCCATGGGAGTGTTCGCGAGATTGGCTATGTACAGTATGCCGTTGTGGTCGTCCGCCGGCATGCCATGAACGTTTGAACACCTATATTGTCTCGTGACAACTAAGTATGCTCAGCTTGCGGAGAGCGACAACACTAGTTCTGATGACGACTTAGACAGGTTGTACGAGTGACCAAATAAGAGTCAAGAAACCGAGGCGACTTGGCATGAATGCTGGGAGATCTCATGGTAGAGGAAAGAAAGTGCCCACCTTATATTTTGACCCCGTCGAATGTATATGACCGACGGCGCTCCTCGTAATCAGGGCAACCGTCGGTGTGTCGCTGACATTGTTCTATACAATGCACGATGGCTGGGGAATAGAGCAAGATAGACGTGGCGGAGATCGAGTATCGAGCAGATGGGTGTGGGGAAGGGAGGGCATGAGCAGGCGCGTCAATACAGCACCATGTGCATGCAGCGTACCTGACACGTCCGCAGATCGAACATTGTCCCGATGTCTTCACGCGATTCCGACGCCAAGACATCTACTCCAGGACATCGGAGAGGGATCGGGGTCGCCACCAGAGTGATCGATGCACGCATACACCCTGCAGAGAGCCTCCGTGGCTATCCAAACAAGCTTTAGCCTATGTGACCATTAGATGTCAGGAGCAAGGTCGGACGCGAAACAAAACGCACCGCTCGGAGCTGACAATGGACCCTTGCGTGCTGGGCCCGCGATCATGTACTGAGGAGGTAGATCCCTTTGGGGTCGTTCGAAAGAGTTTTCAACACCCCGATCCAGCTGCAACGTCCTATGGGCCCGGTGTCCGGGGTGGGCTAGGAGATGGGGATAACTGCCCTATGCATTGCATGTTCGTTGACCCCGAGCGACCTGCGTCCGCAATCCTCATCCTACCCTTACCGCACATACGGAGCTAGTGTGAGCATCCAGTAAAGTCATGTTCAATTGGTGAGCTGGGTAGGACTCACGGACGATGTGACATGGGATGCTTCGGAGGATGTCGCGGATCATCAGACACGGTGTTGACCGTCCCTTGAATTGAGGATAGTTCCTCCGATGCACTAAGCCGTTAGTTCGGTTAGTCTGGTTACACGCATATCAAGCAATTGTGAGAACCTCACTCTCGAGCCCTGGCAACACCGTTGTTTGTGGTCGGTACTTCGGTTCGAAGAGATGATCATTGGCAACGAGCTTAGACGCTTGTGGCCATCTAACCAGTAAACCTAGAAATAAGCGGAGTTTACACTCCGATCAATGCCACTCTAAGCGGCTAATAGTTATCATTTTATCAGCCCTTTTTGAAGTTTACGAGTCGAACCACGACCACCAGTGAGGCCTTGAGGTTCAACCACGACAAATCCGTGCTGCAAGCCTTGGTACCAGCACAAAATTGGTATGTACATAGGAACGTGGCCTCATCCTCAGCTTGACTGACTCCGTTACACATGCCTAGATCGTTTGCGACACGGCGACGCTATGCAGGCCGTCGAAAATATCCATCGGCTCTTTTGCGCAAGGACCAGACGAAGCTTGCTGCTCCAGTAGCCAACAGTATCAAAGATATTTGTAGCTGGCGGGGCGCGAAGGTTCCCAGGTGTCGAGCGGAAAGGAGACGGCACCGAGCATCCTCGTAGCTCGAGTGCACGGCCTGCTACGAAGAATGACGAAGAGGGTTCAAGGTCTCGCTACACTGAAGACCATTGGGTGCAAGCCTCTGGATGAGCAACACACCGACATTGTGGCCGTGTCTACCCGTCATCTTTCTGGGTGACGGATACGCACGGTACCGAAAATAACAAGGCCGCCCCGTTGTGATTGGTCCGATGTGTGGAAAGGTACCGTTGTCGTCATCACTTTGTGGTTTACACCTCTGAGATGAGCACAGTGCATTATTTGCATTATCACATAGAGTGCCCTCATGGACGTATAAAAGCACCCAAATCGACCCAGGAGGATCCTCAGAGCTCAGCTTCCTCCTGCTTCTCTCCTACACCGGACTCTACGGACATGGCCTTCAAAGCTCTCCTCTCCATAGTCGCCGTTGTTGCTGCCCTTCAAGGCGTCGACGGTATGCCCATTTTCGGCCGATTTTTCGATAGCCTGCTGTAACACGTTGTTCCACAGCTGCGCTCACCCGCCGCGTCGCTTGCCCGGACGGCAAGAACACCGCGACGAACGCGGCATGCTGCGCCCTCTTCCCTATCCGGGACGACATCGTCGAGAATCTCTTCCACAACCAGTGCGCTGAGGAGGCCCACGAGTCCCTCCGCTTGACTTTCCACGACGCCGTCGCCTTCTCGCCCGCGGCGCAGGCTCGGGGTGAGTTTGTCGGCGGAGGCGCTGACGGCTCCATCGTCCTCTTCTCCGACATCGAGACGAACTTCCATGCGAACGACGGCACCGACGACATCGTCGCTTTGCAGAAGCCGTTCATCGCCAAGCACAACATCTCTGCCGCTGACTTGTGCGTACTTTCTGCCCGCCTTGTGTCTTGTCTCGGATACTAACGTGCAATGGCAGCGTGCAATTTGCGGGTGCCGTCGGGCTCGCTCAGTGCCCCGGTGCACCTCAGCTCGAGTTCCTGCTCGGTCGCAAGGATGCTACTCAGCCTGCGAATGATGGTCTTGTTCCAGAGCCCTTCGGTATGCCCCGCTATGCTCCACTGGATCATCTCGATTGCTGACGATGAATTCAGACAGCGTTGACAGCATCCTCGCCCGCCTCCTCGACGTCGGCTTCCAGGACTTCGAGGTCGTCTGGCTGCTCTCCGCCCACACCGTCGCTGCTGCGGACAGGGTCGACCCCACGATCCCGCGCACGCCCTTCGATTCTACCCCGGAGATCTTCGACACCCAGTTCTTCATCGAGACTCAGCTCCGCGGGCAGACATTCCCCGGCGTGGGTGGCGAGCAGGGCGAGGTGACGTCCCCACTCCGCGGCGAGATGCGGCTGCAGTCCGACCACCTCCTCGCACGCGACTCGCGCACCTCGTGCGAGTGGCAGTCTTTCACCAACGACCAGGAGAAGTTTTCCGAGACGTTCCCGGACGTCATGGGTCGCCTTGCGCTCCTCGGCGTGGACCAGAGCCAGCTCATCGACTGCTCGGAAGTCATCCCCATCGCGCCGCCCCTTCCCGCCAGCTCCCGCCCCCACTTCCCCGCTGGCAAGACTGCTGCTGATGTCGAGCAGGCCGTGAGTTCCCTGCTTCCCCTTGGTCGGAATGTTGAACTGACTCAGTTCGTCTAGTGCGCCGAGACCCCCTTCCCGTCCTTCCCCACCGACCCCGGCCCGGCCACCTCTGTTGCGCCCGTGTAAGTCATCTTGGCCTTACCACTCGGTTGATACCCGTATCTGACTCGAATTTACAGCCCCAATGCGTGATCACGTTGTACACTCGTACACGACGCGGAGTATTCGTGTTGGTCGATTGTATGCTTTTCGACTTGTGGTGTACTACATAGTAGTATCAGGACCGTCGCAACTGCGCCCGGCGCTGGTTGCGGCGGAGGGTGTACATGACCTCGTGTGTGAACTTGTATCACTGTCAATGTATCATGATGTTAGAGCAACTTCCTGCGAACGACTCAGAGTGCGGCAGGCGCAGATTGGCACGTACGTCGGACGAGCAGCGAACAAAGGAACGATGCATGGGCGCCACCTCATACGACACACGCTCCGAACTTCATCATGGGTACAGCTCTATGAGTCTGATCAAGCATTGCGGAAGCGATACTACAGTAACTGCAACGATGTCCACATAATGGTACAAGTGGAGTGCGCGTGCATTCGTGACATACGAGCGGAGTATCATGGATACGAGGTGAATATTTAGTATGTAGTGCAAGCGGGACCTACTGCTCAATACTCAGTGACTGCCTGCGCGGTTGTTCTGCGTCCAAACACTCGTGCCGGCTTGTGGTTCCTCCTCCCGCCGAATACAGGAACCTTTTTCCGCCCGGCTTCGAGTGCTTGTCGAGCTGTTCTTTCGCTGTGCTCTTCCGCGACGCACTGGGTAATACAAATACATGTTCTACAGCATCAGATGAATCATTCAGTCCATGTCTTTCTCTTTCTCAGAGCGCGTCTCCGATGGCAGGGCACCCGCAGCTTGCAAGCCCTGCGCAACAACTTGATCTTCTGTCCCGTCAAAGAGCGCCGCCGTCTCCTCGAGCGACAAGCCCTTCGTCTCGACAACGAAGATCCAACAATACACCAGCTCGAACACGAGCCAGCAGCAATAAACGATCTGCCCCAGCAGTCAGATACGTATCTGCGACCGACAAGACCATGGGGACACGTACGTAGTACCGCCACTGCATACGCTTGAGTGCGATAGGGTTGACGTATTGGTTAAAGACAAGTGCGCACGAGGTAGTGAAGTTGAGTAACGTGAGACCCTTCGCGCGCACGCTGTACGGAAGGATCTCGACCGTATACGAGATGAGCAGGGGCGTGAACGCCAGACTGTGCGGGACGCGTAAGCAAACGCTTGATGTGATGAACAACCGGGCATGGCACGCACCTGTATGCAGCGCCGTGTAGAGCGATGAACGCAATCACAGCATGCGCAGCCGCCTGACTCTGATTCTCCGCATACACCGCCGAGCACACCGTCAGCATCGTGAAGAACACCAGCATCCCCGCGCACGAAGAGATGAACAGCGGTCTTCTCCCGATGCGCTCCACGAGGAACGACGCAGACATCCCGAACGCAAGACTCCAGATCTGCAGCACGGCGTTGATGAGCAGCTTGATCGTCGACGACGTGATCCCGATGTTGTTCAAGATGATGTTCAGGTAGTAGGAGGTGAGGCCGTTGCCGGACCACTGCGAGAACCACGCGATCGCGAGCACTACGCGGAGCCGGCGCCGGTTGCCCGAGGAGGTGAAGAGCGACTTCCATCCAACGCTCGAGGTGGCCGCGCGGTCGATGGAGATGGCGGCCTTGATCTCTTCGATCTCGTACTGCACCAAAGGGTCGGACTCGTCGCCGTCGGCGTGGTAGTACGCGAGCGTTGCGAGTGCCTCTGCTTCGCGGCCCTTCGCGACGAGGTAACGGGGGGACTCTGGCGCGAACCAGAGGAGGGTGGCTTGGAAGACGGCCGGGGCTGCTTGTACGAGCGACGGGATGCGCCACGACCAAGACGAGTTGTGCATGAACTCGGTTCCGAATGTAGTCCAAGCAGCGCTGAATGAGGCTGTCAGAAGGGGCCGGAAGCATGGTCACTACGCACGTACATGATGGCTCCCGAGGCCCAGAGCGAGTTGTATAGGGAGGTTAAGGGTGCGCGATATGGCGGGTAAGACAATTCCGTGACAAGCATCGGCGAAGCATTGTGGGCCCAGCTTACTCCAAAGCCGATCATGAACCTTAAGGATTACAGCAGACTGTCAGGGACCGCGACGATGCGATAAGGCGTAAGTTGACTTACCGAGCACCAATAAACATCCCGATGGAATGCGAGGCAGTCTGAAGTGCAGCCCCAATAAGCACGATGACCGCGCCCATGATGATAGTAGGCCTGCGACCGATGCCGTCTGAGAGGTATGGAGCGAATGGAAAGGCCGCGATACTACCGATATTCTGGAATATAACATGTCAAAATCAGTTCACGGTCAGAAGTCAGAGCAATGACACGCACCTGAATGGCATTCAGGAGGCCCAGAAGAGAGCCTTGTGGGCGGTTGAAGTAGTCCTCCCAAGTGTCCATTGACTGCAGACTGTTGATGAGGCTCCCATCGAAGCCGTTATACGACGAAGTCAGGAGACTGTCGACAAGCGTCAGCGCTACTGCGGACAGAGACAGTCAACCTAGGTGTGCGCACCATAAGACGATCCACGCGTCAAGCGCAATCAGCCTGAAAGCCCATCAGGGACGTTCATGTGAAAGGGGAAGTTGAGTGCGCACCTTCTGTTGTTGTACCACTTCCTCTTGCCGTCGAGCAGATGACGGTACCCTTCCACCCCCGGACTTGTCATAGCTACGCCTCCGACGCCCATATTGTTGTGATATCGTCCACAGGCGGGTAGGTTGGCGAGAGAGGTACATCGCCTCCCGCGAGTGAGGTTATTATAGCCCAGCGACAGAGTTCACCTCGACCCGTGACCCGACATGCGTTCACGCATGGAACCTCCAGGGGAGGCGCGGTGTCGCGAGCGGCGCGGCATCCCGGCTCGAGTGCCCACAAAGCTCATACTCATGCTCAGCAGGGTGATCCGCCCCAGTCTGTAGATAGCACACAGCGCGGGGAAGGAGGAGCGTCGGAGAGTGCGCCATAGAGTAGAATACGTTGGAGCTGTCCGCGTGATGCATGTCGATCTTCCGGACAGGGAAGGCGTGAGATATGGTGTGCCGTAACGAGAAGCAATGACCGCTCTTACGAGCGTGCGATTGCATTATTGGAAGGAACGGCGGCTTCTGTGCGGGGGAGTAGCTTGGATTCAGTATAGAGACCGAGAAGCGCCTTCGTTGCAGAGCGTGGGTGGGATACAAGTACAAGACCGTCCGGTGCAAGCGCCATCGTAATCAGTCGTCGTACGATGCTAGGACGGAGAGGTGCGTAGGAGGGGATGCTCCGCATCAATGCGTGTTTGAGGAAGAGATGTGAGCGTGGCCAAAGGGGGATGTCGAGTGTACCATCGGAGCGAGGACAGTCGATGGCCAGTAGCGGACCACTGAGACAGCGACATGGCCGAACGAACAAGGGGCAGACTAGCGTAGCCGCGTAGACGTCAGAAGACGGACATCACGGACTAGTAACAACGGTTCAGCCGTGTACGACGAAGGGTCTAGATATGACGTGACGTAGAATCAGCACGATGCCGGTGGGTTCAAGCTCATACACGAACGTACATTGTCACACTGCATGTCCGATTTGTCCGCATTCAGTCCCTCATGCCGACGTCGACGCAATCCTCGGCTTCAATATTCCTCGATTCCGAAGTCATCTTGTAGATCTTCAATTCTCCACCCGTCGCGACTGTCTAAATATTGTTTCAACAACAGAAGGGCAATTCGTTAGTGTGGGCGTACAAACAATCCACATGCCCAATGAAGACTGACTAGTATAAGCATTGATCTTCACCGCCATGATGTTCCTGCCACGCAATGCAGGCATACACTCGAGGAGTTTCTCCTTCCACCAAGCAGCATCGTGGCTGTCGTCGTCGGTCAACTCGAGACCAAGAATGCTCAAGTTGGGAAGCATCTGCGATTCGGCATTAACTCTCATCAGGCTGGATAGGAATGCACTTCGAGTCCCCTCTTCATAGTGATTGATTGCCTTGATGGAGACGACACGGAGGGATTCTGGTGACGGCAAAGAACGGAGAAAGAGGGGAAGTGAGATGGAGATGCTCTTCCAGCCAGTGCCAGTAGCGGAAGCACAAAGACGCAATTCCGTGAGCGAGGACATGGCACTGATCTGCTCCAAGAGAGGATGCGACCTGGCGTATACTTCGGATATGGGGTCGTCCATATCCACCGCGAGCTGCTCTACCTCCGTGCCGAATACGCAGGGTGGCAAGATCTGCATAGTCTCATACAGTGTTAACAGGGATCCCTGTATGATGCGCTAAGCATGATTCATAACGCACAGTGCGGGAAGAAATACCCTGATTGTGAGTACGGTGAGCTTAGCGCATGACCACGGCCTGCGCAAGGAGTGAACGCGGCCCAGTCTCATAGCACGGACTTGACGATATAATTCGTTGATTTTGAAATTTATCCTGAGACTTTCGAGTTCACGTAGCGACCAAATAATTCGGACTGCATAGGCCAACATGTCGGCGTGAGAGGGGTCAAGGTCGAAGGCGAGGTCGGTGAGGGAATATTGAGTAACGAGGACATGATGATGTGGGGGATAGTGCCAAATACTCCGGCGGGCCCAAGATCGGGTGGTGTGGATGATCACCATAGAGCGCAGATGTCGGAGGGTTGTAAAAAGCGCACTTTGTGCAAAGGGAATGTAGGCGTCCCAAGCGAAATAGACGTTGAGTGCACGGACGAGGTCTGGGAGAGACGGGTTCTCGTGAATGGAACGGATGAAGAGCTCAACTTGACGAGGACGTTCGAATGCTACTGTGTGGTATAAGTGGAGGCGTGCGCGAGGGTACCAGGCAGAACATGTCCACGCGCATGCCAGGAGGGAGTCGCGGTCCTGCAACACGCTTGGCACCTGAGACCACCACGGCGGTGTCGAGCTGATGGAGTCGATGACCTGTTCGCATACATCAATGGGAAGACGTGAGTGCTCCATGCAAGAGATATGAGGAGGATATGTTGCGATGCAGCGGGATAGGTACGATGGGGAGGAGTCGAGTCAAGCTCAGTTGGGCGCACCACGACCGTGGCAATCACAGTCTGCCAGTGATAGGCGCCTTTCCTTAACCTCTTCATCGCGCTCCTTCGCGCTCGCGCTTGCATGCTATGTTCCAGGTATGTACTGCTTCAACGCCCAGACAGTGAAAGATTTTGTGGGCTCATCTCAGTTTATGTATAGCGCTCAGCAATTGAGTGCTCCCGCCGGGACTTGAGAACAACTGTCACTAAGTACTTGGTATCATCGCGTACTTACAACTGTAGTAGGCCTCGTCAAAGTCGAGGAGCCCGGCCGGGTGACCAGACGTGGCTCGACTTCGTGGAAGCGGATGGGTACGGCTGGGTGGTACTGACGGAGATCGATTCCGACGCCGTGTTCATACTCGCCTTCAGCTGTCTGTCGATAATGGAGTCCAATCGCGGCATCAAGATCTGTATCTCATGTCGATGCGCTCGGATGTCGATACTCACTCGATGATCCAACAGTGGTCTCTCAACCTACAGCCCGCAGTGTTCCTCCATACGACAGGATCGTCTCCGAGTCCTGGCATCCCATCTCGCCCTTTCCCTGCTGGGCTACGACTCTGCTTTTCGATGCTGCACTTCTGCGCACCGCCGTCCACGACGCGGTTTGCACCGTCGGGGAAGGTCCTCCGGAGGGTGACTGAGACAGAAGTGCGGGGGAATGTATCGAGCAGCTCCGACGTACTTCGAGTTCGCGATGTCCGGCTATGCGCAGATATCCCTCGTACGTCTGTCCAGTCTCACCGAGTGGTGTTTGCATTCTCGCTATACAAAGGTGAGTCTCACATAGCTGGATCTGAAAAGGATACTGACGATGTGTCATTTTTCATCACAGCGTGGACGTTCATCTCCACGATGACCGGGTCTATCTGCTCGGAATCACAGCTCCTGGCACATACGTAGCCCATGACTATCACTTATCGACGAATGCGCTTCTCTCGCCCGCCAGCGACTCTTGGTTTTACAGACCGCTTTCTCGACCTCTGCTCACCGCTCGCTGATTACGAAAGTATCAGGCTCACTCCGATCACACATATGGCCTCCTGCTCCGCGACTCGCACGCCCAAGCCCAACATGCGCGTCTTCCTCTTCCAAGGCGAGCCAGTATCGCACTGTGTCTGCTGGTGTATGCCCTCGCAGAGCCGATAGCTTACAACAGCGGTGGCTCGGACGGAACCATATCTTTCTGTACGGCGAGTCGCACTACGTCCCGGGTCGCAGATACAAAAATTTTGTCCAGGCTCGCAAGAGAAGCTCGAGTCGGTGGAGGAACAGCCCAGGCCCTTATCCGACGCCTTGAATTCAGGACGTGTGATGAGAAGAAGCCTCTTTTTTTGCATAACGCTTACAACGTCGACGAGAGGTCGCACGATGGGGACGACCGAGCATGATCAGAACGAGACGGAGTTGTTTGTTTTCCCTCGGGGTCTTGGTATTATTACGGTGAGTGGCAGCTATCTATAACGTTTACGCGTGCCGCTCACAAATGCAGCTGGTGTCGTGACTCAACGCGGCGTCGAAGACTTGACCCCACATCTCGCAAGAGCGATGTTTCCCGCTCTGTACTCATTGCAGCGTAGATACCGCTGTATTCAACCGGGGGAAGTCCTCCTCAAATGCATGCACGAGCTGGATATATGCGCGGTGCCCCTGCTCGTCGAACGCAGTCATCCTTACGAACGTACGCAAGGCTGGCCATGTCGTCATCGAGGCGGGGAAAGCTGCAGCTGGCGTCATCGCCGTTGCTTCTGTGCCCGGGGCCTGCGTGAAGACGGTGAAGACGAGCGGGCACTCGCCGAGAATGGCAGGTGACGTGAAGTCGACTCCCAGAAGGGCGACAGGACTTCGTCAGTGCTACGTCATGCCCGCCGTCCGCTGCGCATATATAAGGCTGGCCAGTCGCGTCGTGGGGGGCAAGCCATCTCTTTCCCCGACCTCCACTACCACCACCCACCGCCACTTCATCGTTGCAATGCCTCTCCCCACTCGTCAAGCCGGAGGCCACAAGGTGCGTTCGCTCTGCGTATAATGCACGGACACGTTCGATGTTGACGACTTCCGCAGGCTGCCATCAACAACCCTCGCGTCTCGGACGAGGCGAAGGAGCACTCGCGCCAGGCTCTCGGCGACCTCGAGTCCGAGACCGGCACTCAAGGCACGGGTGCCACCGGTGCCCGCGACGACGAGGACAAGGACGAGGTCCGCCAGAACGCCGGCTACAAGGCGACGTTGAAGAGTAAGTTATCTTGTATGCTCATATCGAGCGCGGCTTCTCACCTGCTTCGTCTCCCTTAGACCCCAACGTCGGCCAGCAGGCCAAGGATCACGCCCAGGAGGTCCTTGAAGAGCGTGGTGCGATCTAATGAGACCGCCGCCTGCGTGTACTACCACCATTTGTACTATACCGCGATCCCATGGTCGCTATCGGAGTATTGTATCAGTAGCAGTCGAAGAGGACTTCATTCTTGGACGATTCTCAGGCGCGTCCTGATGGCGTGTGACGCACGCGTGACGTAACGCGACAATCACGGCCGCGCGGCTTCCTCATCCCGGTCAGCCATCGTAGAAGCTCCAGAGATGAACTTCCTCGTATACGCTTGCCTCCGCTACAACACTATAGCTACGGACACGACAGGGCCGAGGTGGAGGGAGCTGCATCACAATTACTTACTGGATCGACATACCTGGATCGATGAGTGCGTCGGTCGGTAGTCCTACTTAATCTTGAGATCTGCTGATACTCCAGTGCAGGTACGACTCGCTCAGCGAGTGCCTGTCTACTTGCCAACGAGTTGAGCACGCATGATATCTGTCGCACATTGACCCAAGGTCAGCGTCGCAGGAGTAATCGGACAAGGTACGTCGTTGTGTCGCGCTAGTAGGGGACGTCGCAGCCCAAGAGATGCTAGTACAATGACCTGGTATTTAGTTGGGGCTCATACAGAATGCTCGTCCCTTTGCCGCGCGGTCCGCAGGCCTCCTCGTCTGCTCGCCAGTTGTGCCAAGTGCTGGTTCAGATAGCCCGCTGCAGACGCGAGGTGCAGAGAAGAGCGTCCCTCAGCGCGTACAATTCGCCTTCGTGTATCAGTACAGTACCAGTTGGGAGTTCTGTGAGTCACAGTAAGTGTGCAGTACTATGCGCTTCCCACCATCAACACTAAGATTGTCACGGACGCAACGCAGGCAGTTCGCTCGTGTTCTGTCTCCCGACCGGCGATTCCTCTGTTGTATTGTCCCACCCACCGCGAAGTGGCGTGGAGCTGCCGAGTGCGTGTTTTCGGTTAGCGAACTGATTCCGTGAGAGGGGCCGGTCGTAGAGTTTGGCTTCCTTGATGATGCGCCTGGACAGCGGACGGGCAGGAGAACCGCATCTCCGGCAAAACCGGCATCCCACTCGCCTGTCGCACCGAGGACGACGTGCAGGACGAGGCGAAGGCCCGCCTCGAGATTGACCGCCGCGTCCTCCGCGAGATCCTGCTCGCTGTCTTCCCTGGAGGGTGCGATCCAGTGGGGCCATGCCGTCGCCGCCGTTCGCGAATTCGCAGCTATAGCTTTCGAGGCCGCCAGAAGTGATCTTCAGCTGCGCAGAGGCCCGTTCGGAACAAAAGACCGACGCAGCACCTACGCACATATGGTTGCAGTGACAGCTCGGGTTCCTGCGGTCCACAGCGGCGCAGTTGGGAACGACTTGGTAACAACAACGTTTCGGCCGGAAGCCGTCCGACCTTCTTCACCACAGCTGCTCCAGCGGGTTTCATCGCTCTCGCCTCCTTTTGACTAGTGCGCCATCAGTCAGGAGTCTCGTAAGCCTGGGAACCTGCTAACACGCCGCGCCAAATGCTGATTCAGGAAACTCACAGACAACAAACAAGGAAGGGCACGAAGCGTGATTTCTCGGCAGCGCATAAAGACATGCGCCCCTCGGTGCGAGCCGGTCCTACCAGGGCCTACCCACGTTTCCGAATGAAATCGGTGGAGTCACGGTACGTTACGGCACTCTCATTGAAAGCTGAATGGGATCGACGTAAACCACTGACCACAACTATACGCACCGATCTTCTTCGTCCGACTTCTCTATTCAAGGCCGGCTGGGAAGTGGGGCGACGAGTATCATTGGCCTGCGACGTGATCATAAGGTATGTGCCGCTCGTCTGGCCCTGGTCGAAATTCAGGCGATGACAGGGAAGCGGGACACTCTCGCAGGCAGGGCAACCGGTACTCCGGGAACGACAGTCAATTTCATGTTGTCAGCCTCCAACAGGGGACGCGTCTAGGAGATACATAAACTGTGGATGTCTGCCTGAGGCCCACCAACAACATACACATCCTACGCCTCACAGAATCCCCAAGTGATGTCCTCCGCATCTTCCAGCTATCCCAACATTGCCATCATCGGCGGCGGCCCAGGCGGGCTTGTCGCCCTTCTTACCCTCCTCAAGCGCGGTATCCCTGCCACCCTGTACGAGCGAGAGGCGGGCAGCAACGCTCGTGCGCACCTCGGCGGCATGCTGGACCTCACCTGGGACGAAGGCCAGCGTGCGCTTCGGGAGAACGGGCTCGCCGAAGTCTTCAAGAAGCATTCACGCCTCGACGGCCAGGAGGGACGCATCTGCGGCAAGGATGGTGTCCCCATCCTCCATAGGACCGAGGAGGACGTGCAGGACGAGACGAAGACCCGACCCGAGATCGACCGCCGTGTCCTCCGCGACATCATGGTCGCCGCCGTCCCCGAAAGTGCGATCAAATGGAACCACGTCCTCGCGGCCGTTCGTCCGCTCGACGACGGTATCGGCAGGCACGAGCTCACCTTCACGAACGGCCTCGTCGTCGTGACCGACTATCTCATCGGCGCCGACGGCGGCAACTCGCGCGTCCGCACGCTCCTCTCCCCCGCCACACCGCTCTACCAAGGCATCACCGGCGCGGAGATCTCTGTCGCACCCGACGTCGCTGCGCTGCCCGAGAACGCGGACATCCGCGAGGCCGTCGGGCTCGGGAGCTGCTACTGCGCGGAGGGCGGCAAGATGATCATCTGCCAGCGCAACGGCGACGGACGCATCCGCACGTACGCCTGGCACCGGGGGCCGCTGGAGTGGGTGCTCCCCGGCGAGCCGCAGGAGGCCCGCCGCGTCCTGCTGGAGATGTACAAGGACTGGGCGCCGTGGGTCCGGAAGGTCATCGAGGTGTGCGACGAGGAGGCGATGTACACCCGCCCGGTCTTCTACCTCCCCGTCGGCCACCGATGGGCGCACAAGCCGGGGGTGACGCTGGTTGCGGATGCTGCGCACTTGATGAGTGCGTTCGCGGGCGCGGGTGCGAACGTCGCGATGCTCGACGGGCTCGAGGTCGGGCTCGTGCTGGCGGAGGCTGTGTCGAAGGGGTGGAGCGTGGAGGAGCGGGAGACGGCTGTCGCCGTGGTTGAAGAACAGATTTGCTCGCGAGGGAAGAAGTATGCGGAGCTGAGCTATAACAACGTCGATGTATCCTTTGGTCCGAAGGCTCCCCAGGCGGTGGTTGACGCGTTCTCGGGCATACTAGCTGGAACGTCGCCTTGAATGTTTGGCTAGCTAGCGGGAGATGTGTACCATAGCACGTGGTTGGCGATCATCATTGTCAGAGAGCTGTCGGGTGCGATGTGCCCGCTTGAATCAGCACGGCGAAGCAGTCTTGTGTTCGGAGGATGTCTTCTGCGAAGTGAGTCAGAGAACAGACATACAAATGAGTCCTACGGATACCTCGCTCAGGAATGATCACTGACTTATTTTTGCAGAGCGATTGTCGAGACTGCGAATCACCGACTCGGCCACCTGGATGCCGGTTGACCTTTGACAGCAACGTTCAGCGGTGCAAAGAATAGGTCGACCATCGAGTTCGCGGCTGTCCGAGTCTCAGGCTGGATCGGGCCGAAAGTCCGGCGAGGCGCTCCTCAAGTTCGATGGTGGCGCGTCTGTCAAGCACTCTACTCACTCTCGTGCCAGTCGCTGCTCCAATTCCCGCCTCCTCGACGCTCGTACTGCTACATGGTCGGAGGAACTGCCTACTGATCATACTTTGGCTCATAGGGTGTATCGTACGGGGCGAGACTCGATGGAGTCTGGGAAGACGAGGGATTCACGCACTGGCAGGTCAGCCGGATGTTGATTTGTCTCGCGCGCTCCGCGCTCAGTGGCATCACTGTACTAGGTTCGTCCGCCTTGGCCGTATTAGGAACCTGTCCGTGCGGTTTGGCTTGCTTACGAACGTGCAGCTGATACTTATTGCTCGATTTCAGACTGTCGCGCCGCATCATGTGGGCGATCGACTCGAGAAGTTGGAACCACAACCTATTCCCGAGACTTCTCACTATCCCGTATAAGACTTAAGTAGCTGGCGCCTTCCCCAGGTTGGTGTTTTGTCTTCTTTGCTGACAGTGACACGTGCGATACTTAGACACGCGGACATCTGTTCTAGTACCCAGACACCGTTCATGTCGGTGCAGTGGACAAGGCGACTGGCAGTATCGCACGAAGACGCTTCCGGGTAAATACAACGGAAAATCTACCAGTACTTATTGATAACAGTTACTCTTTCAGGTGGTACCATGGGCCGTCGAGGTCGGGGATGACTAGGGCCATCTTTCGGACGTCAAGCTTTGCAACCCGACGACCTTCAATACTCGATACACGTTCCTGGGCGGTTACCCTAAATGGAAGCCTATCTTCCATTGTACACTCGTTCGACGCCGCACAGGTCAGTTCTGGCCATACATGGTCCTCTATACTCGAGTTACGGCCTGCGTCGCTGCCATGTACACGCTGGATGTCGCACATGCTTCCGTAGTTCCTCATATGTGCGTCCTCGTCGTATGTAATGCACCATTCTCCTCGGGCGCGACTGGGTATATTAACCATTCTGTAGAGCGATGACTCCCCAGCACAAGCAGCTCAGACAGTTCGTCTACAGCAACAGCTTAGCACACCATGCTCTCTACCTTCTTCGTCTTCGCTCTCGCCTTCCTCGGCGCTGTGCACGCAAACCCTCTCGCGACGAGTAAAACGCTCACCCCCCTTGTCCACGACGTAAACGCTGGCCACGGTTTCCCCGTCGTCGATCTCGACCTCGGCAGTGTCGCCGCGCACGGAAACGTCACCGTCGGCAAGGGCGGCGTGCACGCCGATTCCGCCGACTCTACCTACCCCGCGTACATCTACATCTGCCCCGTGTACAACTGCGCCAGCTGCTACGTCTACGACCTCAGCGAGATACCCCACGAAGAGTGCCTCGCTTTCACTTTCGACTTTCACTCTATCGCCATTAGCCAGCCGAGTAGCGAGGGCCTCCCCTTCGCGGTGTACTCCGGGCCCGCCGGGTGCGGGGCGTTCGCCCAGGTGCCGTTGGTGAACACATGCTACAATACCAACGGCTACGTCGGGAGAGACGTTGAGCTCACCCCTTGAGCGCGTGCAGCCGGAGCACATAGGTACGTTCCGACGCCGTTCTCTTGCTTGCTTGTTATTTGGCGTGGTACTGTATTGAACTGCTGCTGATGCCCTCGACAGATTGTACAATAGCCGCGATCGAGATGCGCTTGCCGCGGGCCCGTTTCTGGAATGAGAAAGGATGTCCCCAAGTATTCGTTGTCGTGATCTGTACAGTTCCGCGGGTGAAGCCATAGTTACTAGGTGCATCGCGTCTGTTCCGTATCTCAAAATACATAACTGTGATGATGTTGGCTTGTGACGCATGCGTATGTAACACGGCCAATTATTGCAGTCACGGCTGCGCAGTCATCGTACGGTCAATTCTCCTGAAACAGGCCACATCTAAGCTTCTCGCTCTGGCTAGGCGGCTCTAGGCGGCTTCAACGTGTTCATGTTGAGTTCAGCTCAAACTTGAGGCTTGAAGTCGTAGGCATACCATGAGAGTCGTACAAGGAGCTAATTGAGGTCGCGATCAAAGCTAGAATCTGGTAGGAAGGCATCCAGGCGACCGGGAATTGTATCGGGCCGACTCCGAGGTCCAAGCATGAGCATACAAGGGTCGGGACTCCTCGGCGTCTCGAGCTCGGGAAAGACGTTGCCCATGGACCATCTGGAGTACAGCACTATGACTGACGTGCCAACGTTGCTCGTCCAGGTCGTACACCCTCTACAGCAACTGAGTACACACGTGCTCGTTCCTCCTATCAGTTCGCTGCATCGGTACGTTCTCGAGTTCGTCTAGTTCAACATCTGTCACTTCGCATTCAAGGGGACTTCCCATCGCAGATCTACCTAATCGAATACGTCTCTGAAGGACCGAAGGCTCAATTCTGCACAGACCAGTGCCTAAGGTGTGGTATGACTGCTTCGTACCTATTGCTAAATGTTTGCTGACGGACGGGCGAGACTTGTTAGCACTTACACAGTAGTACTGACTAGAGACCTGGGAAATCGAGAACTGCGGACCCGCTTCGTAATTCGTCGATAACACCTCGCTGATATCGGCCAGTGAGTCTATCATTTTGTCTCGCTGCACGATTCGGTCTGTACTACGGTCGGAGTTTATACCTACCTCTTAATCCCATCTGAAACCGTTGGTTGACCGTTGGTTCTTTTCACTCGAAAGACGGGTCAGGTCAGTACTTTGCACTCCGTCATCTGCGGGATGTTCATGTCGTAAAACAGGAACCGTCATCATCAAATGTGCACAGAACGCAAAATATGTTGACATAGGTGAGAGCGTTTTTGCTTTAGGACTATCTGCGGCTGATACATGGTCCCTAGAAGTCCACTCTTCCGCCGCGACCTACTTATGCTCCTGAACAAAATATGGTCATCGGATGACACAGATACTACTTACAACGTCCGTGTACTGACTGACGAATTTGCTTCCCACTGGCCTAAAGTAAGTCATCACTGCCAAAACTCGCTCTCTGCTACGTCACAACTCTCATACTTTCCAGCGGGACACAAGCGGTCGAGCTCGTGAATGACTACTTAGATGCCTCATCTCTCAGACGTCAGATTTTGCACGCCGACCACCCGACATTGCAATCGTAGGTGCCTGAACTATCACATAGCGGATGTTCCATCATACGTTCGCTCGACGCCACACAAATCAGGGCTCACCCAGGTATGCCTATATGTGATCGTCTACTATCAATCATGACCTCGGGCGCTGACTGCTATACAGTTGTTCATGTCCCCGACGTCGATGTGGTTTGAACGCGCCGCTAAAGACGGTCAAATGCTCCTTGGATGCGCAGCCTGGCGGTATGTAATGCACCATCATTGTCGGACGCAACTTCAGTATATAATACATCCTGCAGAGCGACAATTCTCCAGGCCACACACCTCAGACAAATCGTCTACAGCACATCATGCTCTTCGCCGCCTTCACCACCCTCGCACTCGCCTTCGCTGGCACTGTCAGAGCGACCCCCGTCGCTACTGCCACCACCCTTACCCCCATCATCGACTCCGTCAGCGCCGCCGACAGCGTTCCTGTCGTCAGTCTCGACCTCGGCAGCGTCGCCGCGCACGGCAACGTCACCGTCGGCAACGGCGCCGCGCACACCGACGCGGCCGAGGCTATCTATCCTGCGACCATCTTCTTCTGCACCTCGTTCAATTGCGGCGGCTGCGCTGGCTTCGACCTCAGCATCCAGCCGCACCAAGTGTGCCTCAGCCCGGGGTTCAACTTCGTGTCCATGTTCATCAGCCAGCCGAGCAACGAGGGCCTGCCGTTCGCTATCTACACGGGGCCCGTCGGGTGCGCGGCGTTTGCGCAGGTCCCGGTGGTTAACACGTGCTACAATGCCAACAACTACGTCGGGTGGGACTTGGAGCTCTTCCCTTAAGTTCGCGGAGGGGAACGCATAGGTACGTTGTCTCTCCATGCGTCGGCTAGCCTGTTATCGGAAGTGCTATTGGGTTGTTGCTAATTTTGTTAACATGTTGTACAATAGACAGAGAATCTTCTGTCACAGGCGTATTTTGGTCATCGGAAAGCTCGGGGGTTTCAGTTGTTCGTTGTCTTGATTTGTACGAATGGGTGGAAGACCTTGGAAACCATTTCCAGTTGTACTGGGACGTTGCAGCAATGCGAACAAAGACTTAGTGACGAGACTCATGAAGCGTGCGGAACATGCGGCACGAGTCGGAGCGATTCCAAAATCCAGAACCTGGTTTAAACCACCAGCGCCACACCGCCACGTGGACACACTTGAACCTTGACTTCCACTATGCATCGATGTGCGCCGACCACACTCACTAGTGTCAGCCTTCATCCAGTGCTGGGCACGTTCAGGTTGTGCGACTGATAGAGGGCGCGTCGCCAATATCTGTGTGAGTGATCTCCGAGCACCCGACGGTCATGACGCGTAGATGATGATTGTGGTGAAGCATTATGACAGCGTCGACTCGTGTTTTTGCCCAGTTGGACTATGATCAGACCCGCACATGGAGTCACGGTTAGCCTTTCTATTAGCTCTACATGATGCACTGACCAGTCGTGAGTACACAACAGGCGGCTCGAACAGCCGGGGCTCTCCCTTTCACAGGATGGTCGCAGTTGACATAGCTGGCAGGACCCGATCGTCGGCGGCGCTACTCATGCATCCTCTCCCCTTCTCTGATATATGTTTCGTTCCGCGACAGTCCCCCAGCCAGGATTCTTGTGCAGCACTACTGGAAGCACATTCTGCCCAAAAAATGGCATCTTCTTCGCGAAATTGCGGCGTCTGAAGTCAGGTCCAGGAACCGGTCAGCGGTTGTGGCGGACAGAACGTTAAGTACGTCTTCGTCCGCGAGGCTCTCAATCGAGCGCTCTGGTGGGTACTAGGATTAACCTCGCTTCCTTGATGTCTAGATGACGCCAAGACCTCCCCACGGAGTTACCCCAAAGCTGCTACTACTGCAGAACCAACATGTGCAGGTAGGTGAGTAATCGCCACTCCATGCCCGCTCCAGGCGTGTCTTTGCATCTTACAGTTTACAGCTCCACGGGTTTCTTCCACGTCGGACTCGACCAGTATTCAAGTTCACCGCTTATGCCCTGGCAGCTGCTCATCCGACGATCAATTTGACAGGTGGGAGTCGATTTCCGCCACTCACGCCGAGCGCATCGCTCGGCCAGGATGCGTCCAGGTATGCATCTGTGCAGTCCTCTAGGTTAGAGCTGATGCCTTGGCGTTATACACTATACAGTCGTTGCTGTTACTGCGGTTAAACAGGACGTCAAGGCGGCGAAATGCCCTTCAACATGTGCGTCTTTGACGTATGTAATGCATCATACTCGTCGGGCACAGCTCTAGTATATAACCCTCGCTGCAGAACGGCAACTTCCCAGGTCAAACACCCCAGACAAACATTGTCTACAGCACACCCTTGCACACAATGCTCTTCACCTTCGTCACCCTCGCACTCGCACTCCTCAGTGCTGTCCAAGCGACGCCCGTCGCTTCCGGTACCACGGTCCACCCCGTCGTCGACTCCGTGAGTGCTGACGGCACGCTTCCCGTCGTCGGACTCGCCCTCGGCAGCGCCGGCGTGCACGGAAACGTTACCGTCGGCACGAGCGGCGTGCATGGCGACTCCGTGAACGCCGTCTATCCCGCGACCATCTTCCTCTGCCGCTCGACCGGTTGCGGCAGCTGCACGGGATTCGACCTCAGCATCCAGCCGCACCAGACGTGCCTCACCGGAGGCTTCAACTACGTGTCCGCGTTCATCAACCAGCCGAGCAACCAGGGCCTGCCGTTCGCGGTGTACACGGGGCCGTCCGGCTGCGGCTCGTTCGCCCAAGTCCCTGTGGTGAACACGTGCTACAATGCCAACTACGTCGGTTGGGACTTCGAGCTTCTGCCTTGATTTCACACCCTGCGAATAGGTACGTTCCGAGGCCATGCTTGGCTCCGAATGCAAGGGTTGCTGATGCGATTCATAGGTTGTACGATAAGCTGACGAGAGACCCTTGCTATGGGCCATCTCGGTCATCGGAGAGGAACGAATGAAGTGCTTCGTTTCTGTGAATTCGTACGAGTTGCCGAGTAAACCCCATCCGAAATATTGTATTCGTCCTTTGACTGGAATCACGCTGTGGCACTGCGATTCGCTGAAAAGGCAGCCTGGCTACATGCGCGAGTCTCATCTTGTTGACTGTAGGCATTCACTTGAATACGGCGCATATCTCAGGGAGTAATCAACTGGATTACAGCTGCCACGGCCGTCCTGTCTATCAGAATCGCGTCTCGAGATCTCGTTTTCGCCTGTGCGCTTTGCGTGCCTACGGAACGGAGGAGTAAGTGAGTAAGAGTACAGGTAAATTTGATGTCCTGTAAGTGAATAATAGAGAAGAGTCCGATGGCGACAGGACGAGCCGGGACGAGCGCCTCTGCCCTCGGACGTGGGACGACGGGCGCTCCGAAACTAACCCTTTCTTCTCTTGCTGCTAACTATGTACGACTTCTGCCTCTGCTGTGTCCCGAATCATTTCTTTAGTGAAGCTGCGCCTCGTCGGCACTTTTGCTGAACTCCTCCATCCGAACTCAGCTCCTATCAAGGCACGGAACCTACTTCCTGGTCAGCTCTGAATCGGTGATTTGTCTTGTGCGACCGCTCGTGGGTAGCTGCCCGCACGAACAGCCAGAAGTTCTCAAGTCAGAGCGTGATCATATCCAGCGTTCCAGGACGGCGTGGATCACAGGTGCTCGACCATCCTTGGCAGCCAGCGCCGCTAGCTGCGGACTTTTGCCGACAACCACAATCGTTGGTGTCCAGGTGACATGCTCAACCCTTCACCGACTTCTCCGACACTCTCCTCCTCCTTTGCAATGAGAGTTGTTCAAACGACAGAGGTTGCAGGGTGAGTGTAAGTACACTTTCATGTTCTCAATAGATGCCACTGAGAGTGCTTGAACTCGGGTCCAGGGCGGTTCAAGAGGGACTAGTTATGCCAAGTCCCCGGTGTCAGCGGGACGTCGAGTAAGAGGCTGTTGTGGTACGCTGCGGCACTGGAAGTCTCGCGGGCAAGAGGGAACGTGCACAAGTGGGTGAGTCACTTCAACCGCTCAATCAGTCCTCACGTGCGTCTCCGCCTTATTGTAGAAGGATGGCCCGATCACTTAACCAGTCGAGCGACTCCCTCTATGATGGACTGAACCGTGCTCCGCCACTGCCCATGTCCCCGCCACCCCCTCAACGCTCGGGCTGATGGATCGGAGTAGACTGACACCACGCACGGTCGCGCGCTCGGTGGTCGGCCAGGACTCGTCCAGGTATGCACAATCGCTGACTGCCACCTTTCACCTGATGTATCCCGCGCTGACCGCTATACAGTAACTGTTGATTGATACATCGCTGCGCTCTGAACCTACCGCTATGTAAAGACTAGGACGGATAAAGGTCCACGCTGTCGTATGTAAGATGTCACCTCTTCGGGTCACTTACACGGGATCAAGCATAGAATATCTTGACTAAGCATCCTCGCTTCATAGCCCCCTCCGCCCGCCCTTTCCGACTGGACTCTGAGCCAGTGGTCATCATCACCAGCGTCCGGGATGCTCCGTTGCCCTGATGCGCATGCCGCAACCTCTACCACACACGTTCAACCAAGGACTCAGGACAGCTCTTGCGAATCTGCAATTCGAAGACTGGCAACGCTGCTACTGAGGGGCAGTCCAGTTTGCACAACCGAATGGCATGGCCGCAATGTATGAGCCTTAGTCTCCGAGTTTGCCGACTCGTCACGATGCATCATATCGACGCTCTCTCCTCACGCAGAGCTTAACCTTCTACCTAGGTAACTTGCGCTGAACTCATATCACCCATTCCAAACTGCAGTTGCATCGACTGTTCCAGGTTGACGTAATTCGAAATAGCAGGTGTCTAACCTTGGCCGCCAATGGCGCTATTTTCGGGCTTTTCCGTGCCACCGTAACGATTCGAGTCTCCATACGTCTCTATGATCGTCTCGACGTCCGCTGCTGTCCCGATAATCATCCCCACGGCCAATCTTATGCATCACAGCATGCATCTTGCGCGCATCTCCCGCTGCAGGATGCAGTGCTTGCATTCAGGGCCAGGAACCCGCGGACAGAACACTAAGTGCTTTTTCTTCCAGTGCTCGTGTAATGATATCCCTCAAACCCACCTGCGAGCCAACTGCCCACAGAAGCAAGATGCGCAAGTAAGTGACTGCGTCAACGACCGATACAAGCTCTGATTCTGTCACTGTCGTCTGTGGTTTACAGTTCCAGTGGCTCCCGCCCCGTCATTACGGCAGGAGCCAGAATCGACCGCTCATGTCCTCTTACCGGGTCCTCGACGATCCGACCTACTGACAGGTCGGAGTATATTTCCGTGACGTGTGCGCAACGCTCGTCCACATCATAGGTAGGAAGCACTGTGGTTGTCTAAGCCCCAGCTGATGTCTTGTGCGCTGACCGCTATACAGTCCTCCTTGTCGCCGACACTCGTGGGCTTTGAACGCTCGGGAAGGCGGGGAGAAGTGCGCCCTTGCGGTATGAAATGCACCACCATTTTCGGATGGTGGAGAAGTATATAAGCCGCGGTGCAGATCTACAACTCTTCAGGCCAACGACGAGCAGTCCACAGTCTACAGTACAATCCCCTTCGCATATTCCTCCTCGCTCCTAGCGATTCGCACATCACACGATGCTCTTCACCTTCACCATCATTTCCATGGCCCTCATCGGTGCCGTTCAGGCTACTCCCGTCGCCCCCGATGCCACCCTCACCCCCACCGTCGACGCTGTGAGCGTTGCCAACGGTATCCCCATCCTCGAACTCAGCCTCGGCAGTGTCTCCGCGCATGCGAACAGCACCGGAGTGGGCAAGGGCGGCGCACACGCCGACGCCGCCGATGCCGTCTACCCCGCGACCATCTTCCTCTGCAAGGAGAGTGGCTGCGGAAGCTGCACGGGATACGACCTAAGCATTCAGCCCCACCAGACGTGCCTCGCTCCGGGCTTCAACTTCATGTCCATCAGTATCAACCAGCCGAGCAACCAGGGTCTGCCCTTCGGGGTGTACACTGGGCCGATCGGCTGCTCGACGTTCGCCCAGGTCTCTCAGGTGAACACCTGCTTCAACGCCAACAACTACATTGGGTGGGACTTCAAGCTCACCCCGTGAGTCCGTTGGTACCGAACGCAGAGGTACGTCCTGTGACAGTCATCCGTTCTCCTCAGCGAACTGCTCCTGATACTTTGACCTCTAGGTTGTACGATAGGAACCTGACTTCCACGCGGTCTGTCCCTGACGAGGAAAAACAGTTTTGATTCCCTGTATCCTGTACGAAAGGCGACGTATAAAATCTATAGTATGCGTATGTATCGGTTCCCTCGGGAACGATCAGTTGGCGCACTTGTCCGCGACAGCATAGGGCGACGGAGCACTAACTTGGAGCTGCCAGGATCGCTTGTCTCCGCCGGCTGATAGCATACGAGGCAGTCGCGGCCGACCATCCTGATCACTTAAATAGAGAGTTCTCGATCCCCGGTTTGGGGCCTGGAGCTGTTAGCGACTCATAGGGTGCGATCGTCGACGGTCCTGCTCCATATTTAGTGAGAACGTAGCGCTCGACCATGTGCAAATTGGACGCAGGATGAACCATGGCAAGTATCGCGAGCGGGAGTTCGAACTGTCCCGTTCCAGCTGAGGTCGAGGGAGCCTGTGATCCGCCGGGTACATTCTGTAAAATAATGTAGATAGCGAGACCATCCAAACAACGTAGTACACATTACATCAAAATATAATAGAAATAATGCCAAAGCACAGCGAGATTACCAGAATGCACACCTGGGGTACTGTGGTCAGTGAATAACGAGGAGGGAGGTGTGCAGGACGTACCATCCAGAGAAACATTGACAGAGGTTCTCTAGCGACGTAGCCTGCAGAATGAGCTTGTCAACTTGCGCCGACACCGATAGCACCTCGTCCGGGTTGAAGTCGCGTCCTGCACGGAGGAGGATCAATGGAGAGACCACAGAAGATACGAAAATCATGTACCTGTGAGCTTATCATGCACGCGCCTGTACACGAACAATGCACGCTCATTTCTGACCTCTTGCGCCTCTGAACAGATCAGAGTCAGATCCTCCACACTATCAGTAAGTCTTTGCACGTACCGTTCAATATATCGTTCTCGTCTGCCTTCACTTTCCGAATCGGTGCTATGGGGTAGGCAGCTGTGCCGACGAGGTCCTCTGCCCGTCCGCTGTTGCCTACATAGAGCACCACATGTAAGACCACTAGTACCTCGAATCCCAAGGGACGAAAGCCGAACGTAGACGTACTGTCTGCTCGACGCTCGACATCTGGCTGCACCAAGCGCCAGTTGATCAAGGGGTCGTACACAAACGCCTCCAGAACCGCCATGAGTGACTCCTTATTCTCCCGGAGCACCTTCATGCTGATTTCGCACGTGTTCCTGAAGCTTCCTTCGATGCCGCTGACCTCCATCGCGTGTGTGAGCATCCTTGTCAATCGGAATGGGATCTTCTCGGGGAATTTCTCGCGATGCATGGCCACTTCGAAGCAATCACCGAAGTCGATGTGTACCACCATGCCGGTGTTACGCTCCATCATGATATTGGAGGGGTGGCGATCGCCAAGACCGAGAATGTGCCCGACCATGCTGTTGACCGCGAGGGAGCGAGTGTATGTTGCCCGGCGGTCGAGCCAATGTTCCGAATTGAGGCTTTTGAGCCAGAGAACGCGGTAGAGGTCTTGGCCAGTGGTGTTCTCGAGCCCGTACTCGAAGACTTCGATCTTCTGCAGCAGAATCAAATTCTCATAGTCGGGAGCCATCTGCGTAGCATGTCAGCAATATCCTGGCACATGTCTTCAATTTCGACCGACCTGGAGCATTAGGCGGTACTCAATGTTTAGCAGTACCTTCTTGGCCTCTCGGTAGTCTCGGACCAGTACGTGGAGAGTGTCAGTATCCTTCACCCAACCGATGAGACCAGCATTTGGCGCAAGGGGAATGATAGGGAGGCTTCGAATGTGGAGCCTTCTTGTGAAAGAGGCCGTGTCCACCGCGAGCAGACCGTTGACAAGGTTGTAGAGTTGCATTACACGTTCATCTTGCCGCAGATCTTCGTGCCCCTTCAGATTGAACTGGTAGTCCTTCCCATCGCTGCCCCTGATAGACAGTCGACGTGGTCTCTGCTTTGACGAGATAACTGGAATCTTGGCCCCAAAGGAGGAGATCTTGATGATTGGCTTGCCACTCCGGTACGTACCTATCGACACGAGGTAAGCGGAGCTGCACCGACGTAAGAAGAGTAGTCACTAACCAGGGACGGCGAGCTCGAGGTTGCTTGCCTTGAGCAACTCCGGCGAGACGTACTGCAGGTCGAGGGTCTTCATCTGCGGCAGCTGCTTCTCAATCTTCTTGAACGCCTACGGAACATAAATGAGATCAATGGAGAGTATTTGACACGTATGTGAGGGTCGAATTACCCCGTAATAGATCTCCCAAGCCTTCTCGAGATCTCTCTTCTCCCCGTAGATCGTGTATCGTCTACACGCTTCACGAGCCTCCTGCAGATCCCGTCCGAACATCTGCAAAAACGAGATCTCCCGAGCGGTTTTGGGGCCCTGCAGCTACGGATCAGCGACATCCGAGTCCTCGAAGAAATGGAGGGGATCTCACCGCTTCAAGCATGTCATGCAGAGGCTCTAAAAACGCGATCATGCCCGTCGGGTTCTTGTCGGTGAAGTAGAGTCGTGAGGCTTCCTCGAGTCCTTCATGCCAGAGTTCGTGCCAGAGAATGGCCACCCTGATCAACTCGTGACTGACAAGCAAGGCCTGCTCGACTATAAGTGGGCTATGCTCCTTCATACGGTCCATGATGTTCAGAGCAGCCCGTTTCCGATCGGCGCTTGGTGACTTTGAAGCGACGGTGAGCGGGTAGATGAGGTCTTGAGGGTGGTGCTTGCCGACTTCCGTGAGCAGGTTGTTGATGCCCCGTCGGATGTTGCTGCTCGGGGTCTGGATGCGAGCGATAATTTGGGGTATGACCTCTAGCCAGGTATCGGCCTCGACGTCAGTGAGACCATTACTCATGGCGTGGCTGACATCGTCATGGGCGCCGTACTTGAACCACAGCGTGAGCAGACGGAGCTTATCCTGCAGGGAGTTCACATTCCTCAAGGATATGGATCGAAAGAAACCTGTTCACAAGTTAAACTTCGACGATGATCACGCAGATACAGCATGTACTTACCAGTCACAGCTGACACAATATGCGCAACTAGGTAGTTCCCGCCGGGGTCATCGTTGATCTTATTCAACTGCTCGTTCTCCAGGAAGCCAATGACCTCGAAGTTGGCCATTGCCCACATGTGCCATGCCTTGTACCAAGCTGGATCGTAGTATGTGGCCAGGTAGTAGGACTGCAGAATGTCCTTAACGTTCCCCTGCAGTGCCTAGTCAGCGCGCGATGACGACCATCGGCGGAGAGGCACCTACCGTGTCCCACTCCTCTTCAACTGCGAACTTCCACTGGCCAAGCTTGAGGTAGCAACGAGCGAGAAGTCGTGACAGCTCCTCGAGCTTCTTGTTCCCAACCGGCTCGGCGCCAGGTGTCCTCCCTGACTGGATATCGTGTGCCAGCTTACGCGAGAATTCCCGCAGATAGGCAAGAGCATCCTCTCTCTCCCCCTTGGCCCAGTTGCACTTGAGGTGGGCATAGATGACCATAGGAGGGGCCTTCGAGTACTGCTGCTCGGGGTAGCCCGGTGGTTGTTGATGCTGAACGAGAGGTTAGCAGGTTGCGGTGAACGCATACTCCAGACGGCACGCACTCTGTCAGGGAATAGTAAGGAATTGATCGTCTTCTCTGCTAGGAACATGCGATCGGATTTGCGGCAAAGGTTGGCGAATTTGTTCCACATGACGGGATCGTCCTCAGGAGACATCACCAGAGCGCGCACTTGCAGGATACGCTGCCAGACTTCGACGTCGGGCTGACATCCCTGTAATCTCTTCATCCAGGTCGTCCTCATCGCTGCCTGACGGTCTGGCTGGTCGGCATGTTGCTTATAGTTCACAATTTCCTCGAGTTCCGACAGCATCTGCGCGCGCACCATGGTGCTGAGAAATCCTCAGTGACCCGCTCAATGATCGGCCGACGACACACCTACTTGTACGAGCGACCGTAGCTCTCCCCGACAAGTGCTGTGAGCTCCGGGTCCAGCAGATCCCGTGCCTTCGCGATCTCGGCCATCGCCTTTGGGAACTGGTTCTGGTGTACAGCGAGTATCGCCCGGTAGAACGGCCGGTCAGCAGAGTCGGACTTCATCGTGGCGATGTAGTCGTCCATCGACTCCCAGTCGTTCAATGCCCACGCAGCAGCCGCGGCAATCGGAGCAATCTCTCGGCGGTCCTCCAGGTTTGCGTTCGACCAGTTCTCCTCGATCTGCCTAGCGAGTTGATCCCACTCACCAAGAGCGTGCAAGCACTTCATGCGACCGATCGCAATCTCAGGCGCGCCGGGGTCGTCAATCGCACGCGTCTCGTAAGCCTGCAGAGCCTCCTGCCACCGGCCGAGTCGCTCGTACCACTCTTCATGCTTGCTGATGTCGTATTGTTCGTGCGCGATAAGAACCGTACCCCACGCGGCGTCGTCCTGCTGCAGCTTCGTGTTGATGCTAATCAACTCCTCGATGAGCTTCGCCGAAGTCTCCGGGGCCGCAAAGAACTCGAGTTCCTTGTAGTGCAGCGCCTTGGCGTAAGCGTGGAACTTCAGGGCGTACTCGCCCAACGTGCGGGTTTCGATAGGCAGGGCCTTCTCCTCGTGCTCCATAAACTCGGCAACGTTGAGCAACCAATGAACGAGCTCCGAAGGCGCTGTGCTGGACATCATAGCGTACTCAATTGAGTGAACAAGGTCTTCCTGCAGGGATGTCGCAGATGAGCACAGGAATGATCGCTCAACTGTTGGGACTAACCTGGTATTGGTCGTATAGCTCTCCCCAGCATGAGACAAACGCAACGTTGAACAGCTCCCTTGCCAAAGGATGATGCACGTCAACCACGCTCATGCACGCGCGAAGAGCATGCGACGGCGATTGCCTCATGAACTCAACCGACACCCTCTGTATCCACTCGAACCAGTCTTCCTTCGTCGAGATTTGCGAGACATCCCACGCCTGCTTGAGGTGCTGTTGATTGACGGCCATCTTTGTCGCCTCCGCGGGGGCCTCGTGGTCTGTGGCATTTGAGCTGATGCTTGTTCTGTAAACCCCGGGTGAGTACTATGCAGAAGACGACTTATCTTCCTTACTCACAAGTCGAGGAGAGATGTGTCTTGCGGCAACAGCTCTCCCTTGAGGAGCTTGTCGATGAGGTTCTCATAGCCGAGGTGAGATATACGGTGATAGACCATGGCCTGCACCTACATGAGCACACGACGCGCTCCAAACTGTCGTGCTCACCTTGCGGATCGTAGGGTGGAAGATAGCGAAATCCGACCCTAGCTGTATCATGAACGCACAGAGCGTATCCAACACCGCCGTCCTCAGCGCGTTGTCGTGGTTGATAACCCTTACGAGAGGATGGATAATACGTGATGCATAATCCGAAAGGTTCACGCGTCGCGTTAGCCCCTCGATAGTATGGATCGCCTTCTGGCGCAGCGGAGTGCCTGCATCTGGGCGCTCGTACGTCTTGACGATGAGCGGGATGACTAGCTGCAGGTACTCCTCGACGTTCGCACCAAAGGTGAGGAACACATCGAAGATCTTCATCTGCGTGTCGCGCGTCTTCTCGTCGAGCTCGCTCTCGAAGACCTTCAAGATAGGCCGGAGGATCATGGGGATAAAGGGCTTGAACTCGGCATCGAGAGCGCTACCGAGGGCCTCGACAAGCGACATCAGCGGGAGCTGGAGGGGAACGTTGTCCCAGAGGTCTTGTACGAGCTTGAATATCTCCGTCGTGTGGTTGCGAATGTGCTGCTTGATGATCCCCACAAGGATAGCGAGCTGCTCCAAGTGGAAGATTTGGATACGAGATGCCGAGGTCCTGGCTACTGTCGCGAACGCTGGGATGATCTGCGCACAAGTGTCATTCCACGTCCCCAAGTCAAACAAACGCAAGATAACATTGACGTGCCTGAGGTAGGAAGGTGACACACTTTAGGCCTTGCGTCTTGAAGATCGACATGATTGCCTCGATGACTTTGTGATGGTGGTTGCTGAGCGACTGGTCTTTGAGGACGTTCAGCAGCGAGTTAATTGCCACAGTCTGGTAGCAGTCGTCCACAACAGTCGATGCCCCAGTCAGGTTCCTCGGGGCACCACTGACGAGGCTTGTCGACACTTCGCTCGCTGCATCCTCCTCCACTTCGATCGTCCTCCTGTACGGATCAAGAGCGCCGAGTATACCGAGCACCCTGATGACTTCTCTGCGAACTGCCTGGCTGTTCTCTGTCCGGAGGATCCGGCTGAGAATCTGAAGCAGCTGGGGATACTCGACGAGGGGCGAGATAACGTAGCCTGTGCTCGCACAGACCTGTCCGAGCGTGTGTAGTGCAGCGTCGCGCTGCTGTAAAGAGGACCCCGCCAGTTTTGAAAGGATGACTTGCATGAGGTCAGGGACGTGAGGCATGACGTCCTCTCCACCGACGCAAGCAAGCTCCCCGAGACACATCAGGATGTTTGACGAAACAGTAGAGTTCGGATCGTTTGCCTTTCCCAGCAGAACGCGCAACACAGGGATAGAGTATGGCTTGATCAAACGCTGTGTGGCATTCACGAGCAGAGGGAGGAGGTGCGTGCATTCTTCGCGGTTGCGTCTGGGAGGGCAATTTCAGCAACAGCGCTCATACAGAAGGAGAGACAAACGTACGCGACTGTCGAGTACTCTAACTCGGTCAAGAGCTGGATCAGTACCTTCCGCAACGAGGACATGACATATGCTGGGTTGTGCATAGCCAGGCGACCAATGAGCGCCACAGCGGAGACGCGGTTCTCGATCACTTCGTCGTTGACAGCGATGAAGAGCGACCGGACATTCTCCGCCTGTGCAAGATGCTTGTCGAAACGCGCATGCAGAGAAGAAAGCACGGTCCGTCGGATACTCGCATCTGCGTCGCAAGTCAGCCTACGTGAAGACGAAGACGTAACACGACAGACTCTCGTACCTGGATCAGCAATAGCCACAGTGAGCAACTTGTCGATCACGTCCCTGATAATCTCGATGGAGTGGTTACTAGCCTGGTAGCAGATCGGATCGTGCACGAGCAGTCGGCAGCAAGTCAATGCCGCCGCGCGCCGTACTTCTGGATGGTCGTGGTCCAAGTACGGAAGAACACAATCGTGGATGAACTCGTTGAGTACGTGTCCTGTGCGAATGGATCAGAGCAATTTCTGAACTTCGTGTGACGTCGGCATACCGCTGAAATCGAACGTGTGGAGGGTTGTCAGCGCAAGGGTGATCGACTTCGGGTCCTTTTTCGCATTCGCCCCGTACACAAGTACGGGATCCTTGTCAACTGCGCCAGATTCTTTCCGATATAGTGAAGGCGGAGCTCCAAGAAGCTTGTAGCTGTGTCCGCTGAGGATGATCGACAGAGTGTCCAATAGGCGGCCTGCAAGAATCCTGTGAGTATAATAGCACATGGAGTGATAGCTCGCATTACCTTGGACGGTCTTCAGGAGAGGAGGGATGTATGTAGCAATGGCGACCAGAGCCTGGCTCAGCGGTTCGCTGAGGCCGTAGCTAAATATAAGATCAAGCTGATCGTGCAGGAGCTTTGTCAGGTTGGGCCCGACAGCCTGTGCTAGCATGCCGACGCATTGAAAGATAGGCTCCTCTTGGACTGCGTTCTTCTTCCTGCTCAGGACATCCGTGTCAGTCTCCCGGTGCATGAGGAATCATGAGCGATCTTACCCCCTTGAATGAAGACCCACCTTGACGTGCGTCAAGGTTGATTCCAAGAACGGTTTCATCTCGCTACCGACGGCCGTCGCAACGTGTCCAATAGCGACAAACGCCACCGATCGCTCGTCGGTCTTCTCGAGCTGGGTGAGGAGGTGCGCCATGGCCTTTTGGAGGAAGTGCTTGGAAAATGTCTGAGTGTCGTACACGGCGAGGGTGGGGATCAAGGTGATAATCATCTTGCGAACGACGGGTTCCCGGTGCATCTTGAAAGAGAGGATCTGCTCCGCTGCATCCATGAAGTTTTCCTTCATGAACTGAAAGATTGAGACTATCAGTCGCCGACGGACGGGCGCTAGAGATGACTTACCATGCCCCCATGCAGCAACAGCTCACGGTACGTGAGTAGCGAGCCGTGAACGATCTCGACCTGCGGCATCTTCAGCCCCATCTGCGCATCCTGCAGGATCTGGTGCAGGAAAGGACTCCGCGTCTGTCGCTCGCGCTGGATGACGATCTCGAGACATGCTGCGAGAAGCTGAGCTGCGCTCTCGCGGATGGTGGTACTAGCGTCACGGAGGGGTGCCAGAATGTTGTCGAACGCGAGCCCAATGTGAGAGTAGAATGATGTCGGACTGTGGCACGCAAGCTCCTTCAGGATGAGAACACCAGCGTGCCTTCCGAAGTCCGGTTTGTCGGTCTGTAACAGTGTGACAGCATCCTGGACTTCGTGTTCCATGAAGTTGTCGCCGAACGCTGGTCCACTGATCTCCGTAATCTGCCCGAGAGTCTTGGAGGCGGCGAGCATAACGTTGGTGTCGGCGTCCGGGAGGAGTGCCTTGACATAGTTGTACAGTCGGAAGAGGTTGCTCTTGGATTCAATCTCTCCTTCAGCCTTCAACAGGTGATCTACAGATCTGTGAGTATGCGGCGGAAGATGTCGAACCCCAAGTCAACCGCCTGAGCACCTCGATCAAGCCCCGTCGCGTCCTGATTCCAGCGACAGCTGGGCCTGAATGCTTGCCGGGCTCAGGCCGAATGTTGCAAGTCAAAAGTAGAAAATGACGACGCATACCTATTGCCAGGATACCTCCCAACTTCTCCGCCGTCGTCTGACTGTGAACCAGGTGGGAGACCTTGTTGATGATCTCCGCCCAGAGCTTCGTGGCAGTGTCAAAAGAGAGCTCAGGCATAGTAATGGAGATCTATAGGGTGTTAGGAGACGAGGCAGCCGTATACTCGCAACGTACGTGGCGTTCCAACTTGAAGCCGGACTGTGCTCGGAGGTCTGGACTTGTGCTCTTGAGACCTTCAAAGAGCTGGTTCAAGACATCGTCGACCTGCATCGCCGGTAATGTCGACGACATGTCGCCAAACGCCTGCCCGAGCCGGAGGGTAGAGGAGAGGAAGGTGGGAGTTGAGTAGAGATTTCGTTCTTGACCACCTTGTACTCGGATGAACACTGCCACTGCAGGGCGCGCTGCTAGATTAGATTAGTCGAACCTTATCTAATCTAATTGTCATGAGCTTACGCAGGCGGGAATTTTCAGCTACTGTATGTAGGCTGAGCTATGCTGGGTCTTCGGATCTGAGTTAAGCAGCGAGAGATTTTGCATGAAGGATCCAGGAGGACTTCGACTGCGATGTCGATCCACGCATCGTGAGCGCTGGTGTCCGGGTAAGAATTATCTTCTCTCTTTGTTTACAATAGAATGCAAGCGGTCAACAAGCGGTAGTCTGAGTCTGAAAAGAAAATCACAGGTCGTTCAGTGCGACTTCGACAGAAGCTAGTGTGGATGCGCACGTACAAGTACACACCTGAATCCTGATGGTGTCCGCGAAGCAAGTCGCGGCTTAGCTCTTGCAGGTGCCGCTATACAGCCTACAGGAGTATAAGTAATCGGAGCCGATACCGTCGCAGTGATCTTCATATCTTAGAGAGCGCGTCTGAGAGCGCGTCTTGAGACGTCGTACCTATCGCGGCAAGAGTAGATTTCGTCACTCACTACGTGCGCCTGCAGAAAAACGGGGGAGAGAAAGGGTTGAGAACGTCCAAGCTGGGCATAAGTTTCACCGTTTCAGGGCATAAGCGCACGAAAAAAAAACAAAGGAAAGTTATGCTCAGCTTGGACGAATCATCCCTTTCACCGACAGCTTTTTCTGGCGGTGCACGCCGTGACTCGTGGTGCAGTCAGAAGCGCAGGCGGGGCTGGCGTCTAAGCAGCCTTTTGCGGCAGAACCACGTGGCAGACGTGAGTAACAAAGCACACTTACATACGTACAGTGCTCGATGCTACGTTCTCGCTGCATCTAGAGTCCTCGGGATCGACTGAGGCCCGCAGCGACGCCGCTACGACAGAAAGGAACCCCTTTTGACGCGTTAGTGACGTCAGGAACGACGCGCACAATCGGCCAGTCAATGGCGATAGTGCGCACGACGGGCGAGGGGGTAGGCAAACACTACGAAGCTCGCCGCCGTCGCGAGTAACCACACCACGACTGCAGACAAGTGGACTGTAAGTATAAGGATCATACGGTCGCGCTCATCGCTGGCACACGAGACTTGAATTAACCTCTTGGCACGTTCCGCAGGCTTCGACCGCCACCATGGTGTGTCGTTTGCCGTATGTCGCGCCAACTCGCTATGCAGACAACTCATTGCAGGAGAGGCCCGGTCCTTCACGGGCAACTCCGTTCCAGGTTCCTACTCCTCCGGTACGCCTCCACACGCATGCCATATTCTCATGAAATAACAAGTCCAGTTCTTCAGCCATCCGAGAGCGGCTCTCCTGTGTGCCCTTGGGACGACACTCCGGACCCAGCAGGCGATATTCCCGCTAACATCGTCATCTCCATCTCTGCGACCTTCCATCCCACGTCGGACATCCTGCCTACTCGACCCGACACTATGCTGCTTTCGTCCGACGACGTCTTCTTCTACACCCACAGAGCCACCATGCTCGCCAAATCGACCAACCACTGGAATGGCCTCATGCCGTCGCTTTGCACACTCCGCAGCTCGGACACCTCGATGGTCGTGCCCTGCCCGGAGCCCGCTCCTGTCCTGAACGTCCGAGTCGTCCTCCATGTCGTCTACGAGCTCTCCTGCGCATTCTACAAGCCCAGCCTCGATGTCATCTCTGCGGCCATCGACGCCATGGCGGCGTACGGCATCCCACCAAAGGATCACATCGCGCCGTCCACTCCGCTCTATGCGCTCATCCTCGCGCAGGCACCGACCAATCCTATCGCCGCATACGTGCTCGCCGCATCGCACGATCTGTACAGCCTAGCAGTCCCGGTCTCGAGCCACCTCCTCTCGTTCCCTCTACGGTCCCTCACGGACGAGCTGACAGAGAAGATCGGGCCGGCGTACCTGAAGCGGCTCTTCTTCCTGCACTACGGCCGCCTCGAGGCGCTCCGTCGCCTCCTGCGTGCACCTCCACACCCGCACACACCGACGGACCGCTGCGACTTTGCGGACCAGCAGGGCATGACGCGGGCGTGGGCGCTCTCGTCGGCGTACCTTGCCTGGGACGCTCGACCAGGTACTGTCAGCATGACTAGTTGTGGGACCTACGCTGACGCTGCTGTGCCAGATCTCCCTGCGAGCGCGATTGCGGCTGCGTTTCTGCCGCTCGCAGACCGACTCACGTGTTATCTGTGCAAACAGAACCTCGTGGAGCGCGCGAACCAAGTCATCGTGCAGTGGTCGATGGTCAAGGTGCGCCTCTGCCTCGGTGGGCGGGACGCACATCGCTGATCTTCCTCCATGCAGAGGTCCATATGATTAAACCCTAACATCGCGAGGGTAATGTTCTCGAACTACATCCTCAGCCGCCGCCCATCGTCCCAACCCCGCTCTGGCTTTCTCTCCTCGTACCTGTCGCGACTCCAAAGTTCAGAAAATCTTCCCATCGCATATGTGTAACTTATTCGCTTCTTTCCGCGCTGTGTATGTCCGTAGTTCCCATGCTCTGTATCGCTGTATTCATAGTTGCAAGTTTTGATCTCTGTCTAGTTCTGTCCTCATGTGTACGTCATACGGTGGTGTCGAATTCTTGTGGTTCTCTGGGAATGTCAGTGGCCCGTTAGTTTGTAGAAATCCCGTCGAGCTGGTGCTAAATCGGCATGAGGATTCAATGGACGAATGGTCACTTGACAGCCACTGGCGTATGAAAGCTCAACCTGCTTCCATTAACGATGTGCCAGTCGATCACTTCAGAAACGTTCACAGGCGTCTCAGCTGCCTTTTCAGGTAGAGCCACGTGGACCCCTAGGCTATCGTCGTCGCGTCCCCCGTCCCCTTCCTTCCCCCCCTCCTCCCCGAGTCTCGGGCCCATAACACTCCTTTCGAATTCCTCGGCAATGACTACTGACACGAGTCCTCGGTGACGTGAGCGCTATGTGCCGGCCATCGTAATCTGACACTCTCACTGGCAGCTCAACGAGTTTACCACCTACCTTCAACTTGTTGCGCATGTGGTCGACACACCCTCTCGCTGCATTCTTCGGCGAGTCGCGGAGTTTGTCTTGAGCTATTACTGTCCTTACACTGGTGTCAGAAACGCTGGCCGAGGTTGTATGACGTGTCGGTGACGTCAGTATAACTCTCGTTAGGACGAGCACGACGGCGGAGAAGACATGCAGACCTTGCAGAGCTTCCCCTCCGCGCGGACCACCACCATAGAAATGGTCCAAGACTCATCTTCCTCCCCTCCCCACGCTGCTGCAGTATCTTCATCTCCCAGTCAAGACATGTGCTCGCAGAAGATGCCCGCTGCGTACCGCGAGCGCGCAACTCCCTTTGAGTTACCTACTCCTCCAGTACGCTCTCGTGCGACCGCCTCTGCGATACATGACTGAGTAAATTTGCTAGGAATCCCACGGCGGCTCTCCCGTGCAGATTCAGGACATAATCCCGGAGCCAGTAGAAGACGATTCCGGCAACAGAATCGTCTCAATATCGACCACCTTCCACCCTACGGCCGACATCCTGCCGATGCGACCCGACACCATCGTGCTCTCGTCCGACGGCGTATTCTTCTACGTGCACGCCTCCGTCATGCTAGCCACGTCCACGAACAACTGGGACGGCCGCATGCCATCCGGCGGATCACGCTCCCGAGCGAGCGAACCCTGCACGTCCGAGGGCTCGAAGGTCGTGCCCTGCCCGGAGCCCGCTCCTGTCCTGAACGTCGTACTACACGTCGTCTACGGCCTCTCCTGCGAATCCTACAAGCCCACTATTGACGTCCTCTCCGCCGCCGTCGACGCCATGGTGGCGTACGGCATCCCACCAAAGGATCACATCGCGCCCTCCACTCCTCTCTATGCGCTCATCCTCGCGCAGGCACCGACCAAACCTATCGCTGCATACGTGCTCGCCGCATCGCACGATCTCTACAGCCTAGCAGTCCCGGTCTCCAGCCACCTCCTCTCGTTCCCTCTGCCGTCGCTCACCGACGAGCTGACGGAGAAGATCGGGCCGCTGTACCTGAAGCGGCTCTTCTTCCTGCACCTCGGCCGCAAGGAGGCTCTCCGGCAGCTCATCAGCGCACCCCCGCATCCGCACCCGCCGACGCAGGAGTGCGATTTCACGGAACAAAAGAGCCTCACGCGAGCGTGGACCCTCGCTTCTGCGTATCTCGCCTGGGACATGCGACCAGGTAGCGTCCTCATTTTAGTGTCGACGTCGTATTCGAGTGAAGCTGACTCATCGCAGACCTTATGGGAAGCGAGATTGAGGCTACGTTCCTGCCGCTTGGGGAGCGTCTCTCGTGCGACTTGTGCAAGCAGAGCCTGGTCGAGCGCGTGAAGCATATCGTCGTGCAGTGGTCGATGGTCAAGGTAGGATTTGGTTCGCTCGTCCAGGCGCATCAGTATCACTCATGACTCTCCACTCAGAGATCCATATGAGTTCCACAGCTGGCGAAGGACTCTCTCCTCCCGCTCGACAGGCCCCCGCGCCGTCCGGACCCCAGGCTTCTTCCCCTCTGCGTGCCATCGCAAGCGTCGTCGGACCTCATTGCCCTAACTAGTCGTACCTTGCTTTGTCTATTCTTTGTGTAAGATACGTGGTTGTCGTCTCCTAGTCTTTCCTTTCACAATACTCCGAGTCCAGACCGCACCCACGTAAGGGTCATCGTCTCAGGATAACTGTGGGATTGAGATGGCGCTGAGCCATCTCACGCCACCTCGAGACTGCCGGGGATCACGTCGAGCATTGTCCGACGACGAGACACGAGACCGAAAGGGCCAGCTGCTCGAGTACGAGCACGACCGGATTGAAGCCCCCGCCGCGCCCAAGGAGGACAGGACAGACACTGCCAACCTCTGCGCGCGTCACCCGAGCGAGCCTCAGGAGAGCGGTACAGGTAGGCGAGGGAGCAGCGCGACGAAGAGAGGTGATAATCCGTACTAGACTGGACGAGGAGGAGGCGGGTGAGCAGCTTCGAATCTCCCTTTCCATAAACTGGTATCAAGTCTGAGACGAGAGTGCGCGACTACTTGGCTGGATCGGTCGGTTATCCAACCCACGCTGCGAGTGGCTGGTGCCCGTAAGTCAAATTGCCATCGCGCCCACGCATGCAGCGTACGGCCATCCGGGTCCAGGGCAGATGGCAGGAAGGAAAGTCGGATGGTGAGAGAGCAGATCGACTCATCAAGGACAAAGGAGAAGTCCTTGCTCTGCCGCGGCCATCGGTTGACATGATCCGTTACGCAGTCGTGCCCGTCGTAGCGCAGTGTTTCCGTACGAGGCAGCTGTGAGGCTAGCCAGGGGCGCGCCCACAGCGACATGTCCTTCCGTGGGGGTATCCATTCATATGCGAATGACGCATCCCCAGACTGGGGCGCGAGGCGCTGGCACCGGCCGACCTGGATGACGATCACGCTGAGCTCTAGGCCATAAGATTGATTCGCAAAACCGAATGTCGTCGGGACGTCGTCATCCGTGAGCCCCACGTTTGCGGTGAAGGTCAACGCATAGTGGTTGAGCGCCATAGGCCCGCCAGTCACGGTGATGGTTGTTCCGTTGAGAGTGTCAATGAACTCCTGGATGATCGGGCTGGGAAAGCGGAATCGCTGAGGCGGGCGGAGTAGCACATTCATCGGCAATATGGCGGGACACGGTCGAGACGTGGGGTTGGAAGGTTGATGATGGAGGAGGTACACATCCCTCCATCGCCACATGCTGTCCCCTGGGAAGACATACGAGCTGTGCGGTGCAAGTATGGCTTTGCGCCCACGGTGCTCAGGGAACGCCTCTCCATCTTCGCATATGCTATAAGATGGATATCCATCTTGTCTCATAGGACGGTGGGAAAGGAGTAGGAACGACCGACTATTTCTGTTGCATGTCCAACGCAGATCTGCGAGAGTCGCAAAGTCGGTCTCCATCATGGGAATGTGGGCGAGCACTCCGCGCGGGGTCACGGTCAATGTGATTGCGTCAGCGTCAGAAGACTGTCAGGAGGAATATCACTATCATCAGCAACGCGTGGATGGCTGAAGATTAGTCTGACATGACGCACAGATGGAAGGGCCGGGCACATCGAAGCAGTGGAATCATTATAATCAAAGACGACTCCCGTGCAACCTGCCCTGTGACAGTGTGGCCAATTGAAGACGGCGGGAGAATGCGCGAAAAGCGGGCCCGGGGTATGCGGAGGCAGGACCGTCCTCGCTAAGCTCTGGAGAGAAGTGCTACATCCCCATGCAAAGAGAGTCGTATCCTCGCTTCTCTTCAAGATCTCCTCCTGCAGGCGCTGAAAAGCTCTTCGTCCCTCTCCGTAGAGTGTGGGCATTTGAATGTCGAAGATTCCCAGCAAGCAGTACGCTTCGTCCTCGAGACGTGTCGTCACTCTGTGTGCGGCCCACGACATCCGCTGAGCAATGCTGAAGTCGTTGAGCTGCTGTTCGTGCTTGAGTAGGCACTCGGGAATGCCCGTGCAGGCTTGCAAGGCTTCGGCGAAGCCAGCTTTGGATCCGAGCACCCCCCATTGCCGATCAACAAAAACAACGAAAGGAGCAGCAATGAGCTCCTGCAGCGTCCATCCCCGCTGGTGCCACCGGCTTTGGGCAAACCCGAGCGGAGGCTGTCGATCCGTGTCCGGCAGGTTGTTGACAAACGTGGCGGGCAGGGCACAAGAGATGTCGCCGAGGTGTGCGTAGCAGATGGAAGAGTGGGAGTAGTAGCGATACATGGAGTTGATCGCCTCCGACAGCTCGGCGCTGCTGGACTTGTCGATGCAGCAGGTGTCGATCCAGACCCACTTGTACCCGTGCTGCTCGGCGAGCTCGCAGCATCGCCTGATCTTGTCGCCTACGAGGTTCCGCGGGACGTCGCCAGTCGCGGCGCATCGCTTCTCCAGCTTCCGCAGCTCCTTAAACGACTGCTCAACTCTGTCCCAGACGTGGGAGAGGATCGCGTACCCCTCCCGGACGTCCTCGGGAGCTGTGAAGAAATGAAGCTCCGCGCGGTCCGTGCTGAGGAGCCACATGTGTGCTCTGACCTGGTACCGGAAGCCGGGAGATGGTCAGCGTCGCAGCCAAAAGCGAGATTGTAAAACACGTGCGAAGTTCGTATGGGTGCTCCGTGGACGGCTGAAGGAAACCGGACGAGTCGACTCGCAGAGCAGTCGGGAGGTGGCAGGTAACGACGAGGGCGAGCGAACTTTTATGTCCAGTGATCCCTTGAAGGCTGTACAAGCACCGCCGGCACACCACGAGACCTTCTCGTCTAGCTCCTCTTCCTATTCCACGCAAAAAAATGGAACACCGCTCGGCACTGCTTGTGAGACTGCAGCGCCGGGGGTACAGCATTATTTTGGGCCCTTCTCGCATTCCCGGGGATGAAGCTGGAGGGCTAGAAGTGTTCGATATGAACGCAGGGTCCCTTGTACTCGTACACCCTACAGCCAACCTACAGCTGCATAGATATCTGAAGCGGAGAACGTATCAACTATCGCTGACTGACATACATCTGGTGCATGGGAATCGCACAGCCTGAGGCTGTGACAGCTTTCGTGCGTGCATCCTCAGAGGGCGCAGGAGAGGCGGAGAGCGTGAGGAGAGCGGTTGCATCGACGATGCGGTGTACGGGAAATGCACGGGGTGAGAGTGGAGCTGCTGATATGTCTTCACATTCCAGACATACCTTACACCATACAATCCTCTGCCCCAAGAACGAGCCGGCGCCGTCTAGTACCCAGGCGCAGGTATTGACGGTGCAGGTATCATCATGGGCATCGAGCGAGGCGATGAAACGTGAACTGGTATACTAGCGGGTATACGCGAGCCTGAAGCCATCGGGGAGAAAAGTTAAAACGAGGACGGAGACTCAGCTGCTGTGTGTGACGGGCTCCTGTAGAGTCTGTTGGGTGGCGAGTACGACGGCTTGCCCGCGAACATCGTCGCGTGCTCGCCGGACGGAGACGCCTGTTGAACGTGTTCAGCGGGTCTGGAAAGTGCACGGTAAAAAAGACGCACCGGACGGGGCTACCACTGTCTCTTCTGGTTCGTTCAGATCCTCCCAACCCCTCCTCCTGCTGATTCGAGAGCGGGAGAGTACCTTGTGGGTGGACAAGGCGGTGGGTTGTCTTCCGTCAGGTCCATCGGACTCCTCAAGCAAAACAACGCTCGGTATGACCGAGGACCAGTTGTGTGGACGCGAACTTACACGTACAGTCTTTAGAGTGCTGCGCAGGACGCGATGGTCGTGCGGATTCGCGCCGACTATCGGCATCGTGTTCGCATCGGCGCGGGAGCTGCGGGTGGATGCTGTCTGATGCTGTGAGCATTATCGAGCGTTTCTGTCGAAGACGCTTGGAAGACGCACGAGTCGGAGTGTTTATCGTGTCGCTGCAACTTTCAGCAATGGGCCATGGAACATCATGGAGGGAACAATATTGTCACGGATTGAATGGCAGCGAAGTACTGAGTGGTACATACCGTAGCGAACGCTTCGAGGAAGAATCAAGGAACGTGAAAGTTGAAGGAGAAGCGGTCGGATAGCCGGCTGCCGCTCCGCCACGACCACGACGGCGACGGCGACTACCCAACTCTTTGTGCCGCTTCGTCTTGCATCTTTGCCGACCTCCAAGAGAGCCTAGCCAACGATCAAAGCGGACCGCACAGCTCAACACAGAAAATCACTACGCAGGAAGCCCTCACCATCGCTGAAGCATCCCCGTCTCGATCATCTCTCAAAATCGCTCCGCCGCACACCCCGAGTCGTGCGCATTAATGGTGTATAAGTATTGAAGGTACGCGCAATAGCATGTCCGAGCACTGTGTAACTGTAGCCAAGATCGTAAACAAGGATGGGGTCGGGTCGTAATGTACTTAGCAACCGGGAGAATGGCAATGTGTGTGTGGCTAGAAATACATCGTCCGTGTGTTCATGGTATATCTCTCGAACCTCCCGTCGTCTCATGTGTCGCGTAAATGAAGCACGTAGCAGGTCAGAAGCACGTCACGACTACAACAGCAGACCGCCGCCGACGATCCCCGAGAGGAACATCGCGAGCCAGAGGCCGAGCGAGGCGAACTCAACTCGGAGGGGGACGTCCGCGTTCGAGTTGCGGTCCGAGCCCGCGTTCGCGCTCCCGCCCGTGACAGTCGCGACTGAGCCGACCGTCGGGCTCGGCGCCGGGCCCAGCTGCCCGTTCATGCTCGTCGCCGTCGACGACAGCTGCGCGAACCCGACCGCCGCAGGGCTCGCCCGGAAGACCGAGTACACATTCTTCAGGAACGTGTCGCCGATGATCCACGGCGGCGCGCTCGTGCCCGACGTGTCCAGCTGGAAGAAGCCGCCCACGCAGCTGTTCCCGCTCACCTGCATCAGCAGGAAGTCCGCGTTCGAGATCGGCCACGCGATGCTGCTGTTCCCGAACTTCATCGTCACCGTCACGTTCGTGTCGCACGCTGCAGAACGGGTCAGACGATGGGCATCGCAGTGCGGGGCGGCAACTCACGATACGTGTAGTAGCCTGCGTTGTCGCCGGTGAGAGCCTCGCTGCCGGGGATCTGCGCATACAGCGCGGCGATGGAATCCGCAGGGCCGCCGACGAGAGTGGTGCCCGTGTCGATGGCGGCGTAGGACGCGGAGCCCGCGTCGAGGGATACCGATTGGCCGTTGACAGTCAGACCTACATACGATATCAGCGGCAACGCAGAGGAGGAGCAGAACGGTGACTTACCAGTCAGCTCCTGGATCCAGTAGCCCTCCTGGCCCTCCGGAATAGGCTGGTAGTCGATGTCGCCCGTGAACAGCGACGTGTTGACCGCGCCGAGGTTGAACGTTCCTCCGGGCTCGAGGACTTGCGCATTCTGCACGTCGACGAAGCGCGTGAGCTGGAACGCCATGAGCGGCTGGTCCAGGGTGCCGCTGCTTTCCGCCAACGCTTGCCAGAGGGGCGTCGCCCCAGAAGAAGAGATGGACTTGAAGCCGAGGCCCATGAGGCCGGACACCGGCGAGGTGAGGAGATTGTTTGATATCTGCGTGACGACACCTGAACGGCAGCGTTAGTCGCGGATGGCCGAGAGGGTCCACACCGACGTACCGAACACCTGGTCGCTGACCTCGAAGCCAGCAAACTGCACGGAATCCTGGCCAAGGTTACCGCGCGCGGCGCCCGATCCGTAGCTGATGGAAAATGGCGTGTTCAGGTCGGTAAACGTCGACGAAGCTGTTGGAGACAGAAGGTCAGTCAATCATCTGCGGTACAAGAGATCGGTTTGCGCGAAGTGGAAGAACCGAGTTCATACAGCGAAAAGTCATATGTAGACAATCCCCTCAACCATGAAGCCAACACGGCGCGACGCTACTTGCGCCAGGGCATGAGAAGAGGAAGATGGGACGGACTTCGAAAGCGAGGGATGATGAAGCACATGTTGTGCAGAAGACGACGAGCGCGGAGACAGCGCAAAGCTCGACGTCATCATCCACCGATGTGTGCAAACATGAGGGGATGGACAGAAGTTCTAGGGAGTAATCGTGAAGCACGATGCGGTCATGATGGCGAGGGGAGGGCAGCAACGCATATATGTAGTCGCGCGGTGAACGCGCAACCTTGGACCGGTGTCGTCTGTGCACGCTGCTGCATAGAGGATATGCGCTCCTACACATATTCTATGCGCATATAACACTGCGTACAACGCAGCCAAAGCAGTTGCGGGCACGAGAGCTAGGCAGACATCGCGAGTCGCCTTGGAAGCACTCTCAAAGGGGCGGGGTAAAGGGAAAGCGAGGACGCGCGCTGTATGTGCCCGCGTTGCGGCGCTGACTATATGCGTATGCGCTCCACATGCCCGCCCGCAGCGAATTGAGAGAACTGTGTAAACACGGCGGCGACTTGCGGGTGGGGGAGGGGGCATTGCATACTCTGCCGCGTCATCGACTGGACCCGCACGGCGTACTTGCAATGGGGAGATGGGACGAAGGGAAGCGTGCAAACGCGGGGGTGGATGGAGAGAACTGATCGGGAGTCATCGTAGCGGAAACATCAAGTGTGATGCCGTCACCGCAGCGATCGCGCTGAGGACTCCGCGCATATATGACGTGGGCCCGTCGCGCGTGCGTGGGCGAAGCTGCACTGGGTATATGCGCTTATAACACGGTGTACACCGTAGCCGAAGCAGTCGCGGACACGAAAGCTCCGCAGAAATCACGAGTCACCACTGAAGTACTCTCAAAGCGGCGCATAAAGGGGTTTAGAAAAAGGGAAGGAAACGAGAACGTGCGAAGCCATAGGCTGCAGGGAGACGACAAAGGGAAGTGAAGAGAAGAAGGCACGTACCGTTCGCGTCAAAGGTTGGGATGCCGTCCGATTGCGACGCGGACAGCCCGTCATTGGCAGCCAGCCAAAGGTCTCTGCAGCGAGAGCAAAGTCAACAAATAGAGCGAGACGAGATGGGGAGACCACGCACGATGAGCCCGTGTCCAAGATTACATTGTAGGAGATCGGGGGCGTTCCGGCTGCTATTGAGCCGTAGAAGCTGGAGTCAGCGTTCTGATTCGTGAGCCTGCAAAACCTGTGAGCAAGAGCGCAAGGAAGCGATGTGGATGATGGACGTACAGGTTCAAGCCGCTCGCGCGCTTCGTGTTTGTGCTCCCGGCGCCGTACTTGGATTTCAGCGAGTCCCGTTGGCCTCGCAGCCACTCAAAGCGTTCGGCCTCGGTGAGCTGAGGTTTGCTCCGTCGGAGGAGGGGTACGGTGCGCGGCAAGGCTGGTGTGGGAGCGGGGCTCGGGGCTGCAAACACTTCCTGTGCCGCGACGGAGAGAAGACATGAGACGGCGAGGGAGTGGGGGAGGAGGTGCATGGTGGAAAGACGTGAGGAGGAGGAGGAGGAAGGGGGAGGAGGAGAGAGGTGGAGGCGGCGAGGGCCCGGGGAAAGTTAAAGGAAGAGGTAATACTCGGAGGAGCTGCGCACAGCGCGGCGGGCCAAGGATATGATGATGCTCCGATGAGTAATGCCAGGGCAGTGACGCGTTCTGTCGAGTGGGGTCGTCCGCAGGTCCAGAGCACGTCGTAGAGCAGGAGAGCAAAGAGAGAGCGATGAGAGTGTCCAGCACGAGGAGCAGGACGACGAGCACGACGGACGAGGGCAAGAACAACAGCGGCTGGCGGTGGCTGCCATGCCCATCCGCAGCGCCCTAGCCGACCCGCCAAGCCCGCCGGCATACACTCTTGCCTCATATGGGCCCCGGGCCGAGATCCGAGAGTCCCGCCACCGGCTTCGCGAGCCCCGTTTAGGCATAGATCCGCCGGCGACTCTCCTGCGCTGCAGATCCCGGCGCAGGGGTCACCTCTCTCTCCTGACCACCACAACCTCGCACGTCGACTGCGACTGTGCAACCCGATGCGTCTCTTCCAGCCTGACAAATGTCGTGGTCAATACTGCGCTTTCCTTGTTCTCCATTCTCTACCTGGCGTCTCGTTCGTGCTCAAGCTCCTGCCGCCCATATCATCTCAGCCGTCTCGGGCTCTGCTTGGCGCTCTTGGAACCCACGTCGCGTCGCCCATGCTGCTCGGAGCGAGTTGGAAACGATTAGCCAAGTCTCTCCAGCTTCGAAGTTCTGCCTTAGTTTCCTAGACGGAGGATACGACTGATATACCGTTGTTCTGGTCAGTTGCGGACAAGTCTCTTTGTCTTGTACACACCTGGTCTATACGCAAATGCATCCTTGGGTTCTTCTTCTTCTGACACTGAGAGTTGACAGAGAGCGACATTCGGCTGCGCTGACGTAGTCTATCCGTGATGACACTGTTCCTTCCGTGACGTCCAACTGGGGGTCGACTCCAATCCATCGCTGACAGTTGCAGGGACACGATACTCGGACCTATGCCTCTACATAGCTCTGCATACGCTCCAGAAGCCGTCATTAGCCATGCGCAGTGTGCTGTGCTCTAGACGGTGCGTCAGCCTACTCCGCAGCTCCGTCGCTGCGGTGCCGACAGTCGGCGCGGATCCATACCTTCCTACTACTGCCTCGGACCTCCCATCCGCACTCCCGGCTTTCTAGGTCACTGCGATAGTCGCAGTGGTCTGTATTCTTGTCCTGGGTTCTCATGGTTTCTGTGCACTGCAGATGTACGCTCTCGCTCCTGCGAATTCTGCACGCAGCTCTGCACCGCTAGCTCGTCCGCTTGGCCATGGTATCAAGAGCCCCCATGCATGATTCTACAGTGAAGTAAGCTCCCCGTTCCGGCAGCTCCGTCTCTTCGAGTGGACGATGCGCTAGGTAAACCTGTATCTTCCTGATGGTCGCGTCGTCTGGGTCCTGGTACATGTCGCATCTCAGGCGGACGCAAACTTTCCTTGATCGGTGACGGCGTCCCGGGAGTCTCGTTGAGTCGTTCCCATCGAATGCTACCACAGACAGCATGTATCGGGTATTCGACGGACGACAGCTACATTCAAAAGAGCCGTCATGATAGAGACTCCCACTTCGGAGTAGGGGATCTCCGTCGAGGAGGGAAGTACTGCAGCACCATAGTCGTGAATAGGTGCAAACTGAAGTTGCCGTGATCATTCCTGAGGGTGCGGAATTCTGCGATCGCTTGGCGACTCTGTGCCGTCCGCTCTGCTCGTTTGCTGGTAGCTCATAGAGGTCGGCAGGATGTAAGGCCAAGCGGGGACCAGAGGCTGGTATGTAGTAGTCGTCGCCGTCGTGTTGTGGTCGTGTCGGTGCGCCCGGTGGCGAGGGCGCGGGCGGCTACCGGGTCGCACCCTTTCCTTCCACTTTCACGTTCCGTTCGCTACACTCATACTGACCGAGCACATGGAAATTAGGGCGTAGCACGGGTCGGGTATACCCGACACGGGTACGGGTACGGGTGGACGTTCGTCTACCCGTGGGCAGAACCTTGGCTGAGACAGTGACTGTCCAGCCCGAGATGGGACTGTCTCGTTGAAGAGGGACCGGGAAAGCTGAACTGGCGACTTAAGTCACAGTTTGCACTCCCTTCGTGACTCGCAAAGAGTGGGAGTCGGCCCCAACCCGCAACCTTACCCTACCCGTACCCGTCTCCCACGGGTATCTCGCCCGCACGGGTACGGGTACGGGTAGACCTCTCGTTACCCGTACCCGACCCGTGCTACGCCCTAATGGAAATACGTTCGAACCTGCCGACATGGCGCATAGTTCGGGACTAACACCGTATACGTAGGCGAAGACGCTCACGAGTATCCACGACTGTCAAATCTCGAAGCATACGTGCGCAACGGAAAACAGTTGTGTAGGGTGATGCAGGTGCAAATTATTCTCTGCGCCTGAAACCTCGGACACAGGTATGTTGATCTACACGCTACTACACGCCTTAGAGATGTTCGTTGATGTAGGATGAAAGACGACAAAGCTCGGGCAAAACTCGTGTCACCACTGGGAGGTCCGACGCATTACCTCTCGCCTCGCTAGCTGTCTGACGTCCGTGGCCCTCTCTCGAGCTCAGAAGGTCGTACTATCTGTCTTAGGTCTGCTGCTGGCCTTTCCTGATACTCAACGCAGTTTGCCTCGGACGCACTTAGAGAGGCTCCGATACGCAGCGACTGCGAAGTGAACTTCCGACCTGATGGTGCTTACAACAGGCTTACATACCTCTGACCCGGCGCATACAGGGGGAGCATAACCTATGCTGTCCTTCTGCCCCGATACCAGCAAGTGCTCCCTCTCCCTCTCCGTCGCCTCGTCCGACGCTGCACCCATCCCAGGACATCCTGCAGACGTCTCACCCGACCTGGTCGCCCATCCCAATGTACGACTCCCAGGAGACACTCGACGAGCGAACACTTGGGGCCATGCGGCCCTCTCGAAGTGAGGGGCTAGCCGACCCCAGCTCCCTCAACGTCCTCGGAGACAACATGTTTCTGGATATCTCGCACACGTCCTTCGATGCTCCGAACCTCCGCACCATGCCTCCGTCACTGTCCGCTTCCCACCCTACCCTTGTTGTGAGCCGAAACGCGTCCGCCGTGCCTCTACCAGGCGGAGCAGTGAAATTGGAGAAGCATCTGGACACGCCTCGTCCCAGCAACAAACGGCGGATGCTCTTCCTCACGCTAGGCGTTGCAGGGGCAGTTATCTTCATGGGTTTCCTTGCTGCCTTCCTCCCTGTCTACTTCACGGTCATCAGGAAGCCCACAAGCTCATCGATAGCCAGCGGGAGTGCGACCCCTTCGCCGTCGAGCACGACAAGCTCTAGCTCCAGCACCAGCACCGGCACAGCGTCTCCTACTAGCTCAAGCGCGCCGGCACCGATGACTGGCGGCGATGGATCGGTCATCACCCTCTCGGATGGCAGCACCTTCACATACCGCAACGCGTTCGGCGGGTATTGTGCGTACCTCGTCCCAAACTTCGCATCTCGTTCTCATGTGCTGACAATGCCGATGCCGTGACTTGCACTTGCAGGGGTCGACGATCCCACGAACCCGTACAACAACAGCGCTCGCGCACAGTCGTTCACGCCTGCGCTGAGCGAGCCGTGGAACTACTCGCTGGACCAGATCCGCGGCGTCAACCTCGGCGGCTGGCTCGTCCTCGAGCCGTATATTGTTCCTGCTTTGTTCGAGAAGTACCAGAACGTCACCGCAAGCGCTGCGCTTCCTGGTGGGCAAGCAGTTGATGAATGGACACTCAGTGTCGCGATGCGGAATGACACGAGCGGTTCAGGGGGCATCGAGCAGATAGAGGAGCATTACAGGACGTTCATCGTGAGTTTATCGTGTCTCATCTCACTGTTCGCTCCTCCGATTGTCACACTCGGCCCTGCAGACTGAACGGGACTTCGCCGAAATCGCGGGTGCGGGCCTCAGCTGGGTCCGCCTCCCCGTCCCATACTGGGTGATCGAGACCTGGGACGATGAGCCGTTCCTCGCCAAGACCGCCTGGAACTATGTCCTGCTCGCGTTCAAGTGGGCGCGCAAATATGGTCTGCGCGTCTTCCTCGAGCTGCACACGGTGCCGGGGTCGCAGAACGGGTTCGACGGTTCGGGACGTCTTGGTACGGTGAACTTCCTCAACGGGTACATGGGCATCGCGAACGCGCAGCGGACGATGGACTACATCCGGTACATCGTCGAGTTCATCAGCCAGAAGGAGTACGAGGACGTCGTGCCGATGTTTGGTATCGTGAACGAGCCGCTCTTGGAGGTCATCGGCCGTGACCAGCTCACGCGGTTGTGAGTGTCGGAACTGTACTGCGGTGGTACTTGTACTAATCTGACATGCATGCGGATGACAGCTATCTGCAGGCGCACGACATGATCCGAAACATCGTGAGTTTCGAGTGGGAGCTTCTGCGGGGAGGCACTGCTCATCCTGCCCTTTGTCATGGTAGACTGGGATCGGGAAGGGCCCATACATTGCCATTCATGACGGCTTCCAAGGAACGGTTTCATGGAAGGACTTCGTGCCAGGCTCGGACGTAAGTCAACCTGAGCATGCATGTACTCCACAGGACTGACAAAACCTGCAGCGTATCATGTTGGACACGCATCCATCTGTCTTTGGTCCTGGGGTAAGATCCGGATTCACCCATACAATCGGTCAACTCAGACTGAGGTTCTATCACGCTGCAGGCCCTCGTCAGCAACTTGGACTTTCCCCTCAGTTTCTGGGCCTCCGTCGGATGCATCGCCTACTCGAACAACCAGTCGCAATACGACTTCGGTGTCACGATCTCGGGAAAGTTCAGCGGCGCGATCAACAGCTGCGGGAAGTGGGTTCTCGGCGTTGGGCAGAACTCTACCTCGGTGGACTGTGATGTCTGGGACGACTGGCGGAACTGGACGCAGCCGATGAAGGACGGCATCAAGGCGTTTGTCATGTCGCAGATGGACTCGATGGTGCTTCCCGGGTACTTCTTCTGGACGTGGAAAGTCGGGAACTCCTCAGTTACCGGGAAGGTCGAAGCACCGTTCTGGTCCTACAAGCTTGGCCTCGACAATGGTTCGCACTCATCGCCGTACTGTGTGCGACTCTGTCTGACCGCCTTATGCAGGCTGGATACCTTCCGACCCTCGCGACGCGCTTGGTACCTGCGCATCTCTCGGCTACCCCCAGGACCTTCCATGGAACGGCACGTACAAGCCCTGGCAGACGGGCGGTACGGGCGCAGGAACGATAGCATCGACCGCGCTCGCATCATTCTCGCAATATCCTCCGCCCTCACTCTCGAACGTCAACGGCGCAGACCCCACGCAGCTGCCCATGTACACGGCTACGAGTGTAGTTCCGACTCTCTCTACGCCCGTGTTTGCGTCTGCGACCGTCACTGAGGGAGACGGGTGGGCCGATGCTGCTGATACCAGTCTCGCTGTTGTGCAGGTCGCGGGATGCGTGTATCCGGACGCGTGGGGTCCTCCGGCGGGCTCTACGGCTGTCGTGTGTAGCGGACCGACTGCGACTATCTCCACCAGCATAGCCGTCACCCAAGCAGCATACGGGATTACATAGCACGTCGGACAGCTTCCTTGTGCCCTATGCCGTTCTCTCTTGTACGTTGTAGTCTATCAAAGAACCCCTCCTGTTGTTTGGAAACACGTTGTGCAGTTATAAAGATGTCCTCGGTACGTGAATTGCCTCCAACCGAGAGGACCTCAGTTTACGTTGGCTAAACACGTTCGATGGTTCAGAGGGCAGCAGGAGTCGCGCATACTGAAGTATGGCGCAGTGCTGCGTGCTTACGTATTCCCTTGATTCGCGTAGAGTACTAGGCAGCTTGTCGGTGTGTACTTGTAGCTATCCTTGCCCAGTGGCAGAAGGTGCCCGCCTGCATTTCACGATGCACTGTGAACGTGTGCTTTGCTTGACATCCAATCTCTAGTAAGTATGTCCCTTCCAGATTCTGGTACATCATGTATCTCTTGTCTTCACCCTTGCCCTATATCTCGACTCGCTGATGAGGGCATCCTCGCAGAAATAATGCAGCCTCGTGCGCTGCTAGCCCCATGTCTGCGCAGTCCTCGTTAGCGATCGCTGCCATGCGCTGCTCGGGGTTCTGTATATCTTTCGCTTCTAGGGATCGCTCGACGAGGTGCAGTTCTCGCATCAAGTCTCTGGTCGACTGCTCTGACGGCCAAGAGCACGACCATGCACTACGGCGCAGCGCCGTCCCGAGGTCGTCCAGGATACAGGCTGACAGAAGCAAGGGTCCGAGACGGCAGCGGAGGGGTGCAGCTGTGGGAATAAAGATTGAGCAGCGACCAGTACTAGCGGGTTCCGTCCTGTTCTATCGACGACATGGCGGTAGGCAGCCACGCTTACTAGCCATGTACTGAATGTCTTACCCGGTTTACTTGACGTGCTGCTGGACTGTCGTCCAAGCAAAGAACACCATCGGAATGAGCGGATGAATATGTGCCAAGACTGAGGCAGGCCCCGTACGATACAGTGCAGGTGTAGCCGGAATGTACTTATAGCTCTGGAAACTTGGAAGACAAGTACAAGTCAATCAATGGACAGCCCGAACTGCTAGTGACCCACCGCACACTGAATCCATCCTTTCCGCAGTCATGCGGCTTTATGTCGCTCCAAAAACGCGCTGATCTCACTGCATTGGAGGAGATCTGCATGTGTCGTCAACTAAGGGTATGCGAGCGATTACTTACTTTTCGTACAGATGACCTGGAGTGAGTCCTGCTGCCACAATCGCTTTCTGGACAGTGTATAAAGTCAGAAGTGCTTCGCAGCACTATAGACAAGGTGTTGTTCGCTCACATGGAAGTCACGGTGGGCCCTGTAGAGTGGGTAATGATTCCCGGTGCCGTAAGCTGTTTTGATGACGCTGTTGATTGGTTGAGCCTGAGTCCGTTGAATAGCGAGGCACGATATACCTGGCAAACTCCGGAGCCCACTGGTCCTCCAGAGCGGCCAGCGTGCGGGTGGCCTGACCTGGAGACATGGCAGAATTAGATAGGCCAATGTCCTGGAATTCAGGAAAGTGATATTGCATCACCTTGAGCTGTTTCTGAGACGGCGCGGTTCCCTACCGCTTGAATATCCAGGATGATGGACGCATATAGTACTACGTGGGCCTTTCGACGAAACTGACAGAAGGAGTTCCTTAATGTCAAGGACTGCTTGCGACGAAGAGTACACCTGCTACTCACATATTTCATTCCATTTGAGGGAGTGCCATGCAAGCAGGACAAGACGTCTATCCATCGACTCCCAGCAGGCAGAGATCCACGTAACCGCGCGACGATGGTGCAAATCAAGGCAACTATTTTTGATTCGTCATCATTATACCAGGACTCAAATGCGACAATGGACGGCGGATCGTCTTCGCCAACTGATTGGCAGCTGTCCTGGTCCTGGTCTTGAGAACGCGCTCTTCGGAGTTCGAGATGCGTGCCGCGGAACTGACACGCATAGAGGAAGTGGGATAGGGTGGGGTCAGCAGTGAGGAATTGAAGAATGAGCCTAGCCTGAGCATCCGCGCCAGAGCCT